>PVJC01008531.1:0-48340 GCA_004026665.1 Murina feae
AAAGCAGTTAGTTACCTACAAGGGGGCACCCATACGACTGTCAGCTGATTTCTCAACAGAAACTCTGTAGGCCAGAAGGGAGTGGCAAGAAATATTCAAAGTGATGAACAGCAAGAACCTACAACCAAAATTACTTTACCCAGCAAGGCTATCATTCAGAATTGAAGGTCAGATAAAGAGCTTCACAGACAAGAAAAAGGTAAAGGAGTTCATCACCACCCAACCAGTATTATATGAAATGCTGAAAGGTATCCTTTGAGAAGAGGATGAAGAAAAAGTAAAAATAAAAATTATGAACAACAAATACATATCTTTCAACAAGTGAACCTAAAAATCAAGTGAATAAAAAATCTGATGAACAGAATGAACTGGTGATTAGCATAGAATCAGAGGCATAGAAAGGGAGTGGACTGACAATTTTTGGGGGTAAAGGGTGTTGGGAATATGGGAAGAGAATGGACAATGATCGTACACCTATGGATGAAGACAGTGAGGGGGCGGGGAGACAGAGGTTGGGGTGTGAAATAGGAGGAGGGGAGCTTTGGGGGAAATAGAGGAACAACTGTAATAATTTGAATAATAAAGATAAATAAATTAAAAAAATGCTAATTCCTTTTCTTCTAGGAACTTTGAGTAAATGAAATTATCTTTTCTTATGAAGGCTGCATTTCTTGAAGTATAAAGTATCGAGTCCTTAGTTTGTCTATTATATGTAGTACATAACAATTTCAAAAATAACAGTTGTCTCTCTCATGAAGACATCTTTTTTAAAAAAAACTAGGGGGCACCTTTTATCTAAAAAATGCACATAGCTAAACACACAAAAGCATCACTCAAGTCTCAATTAACTCAGTAATAATAATGCCAGGGCTCTCACTTCTATAAAATTACGAATGACTTTTGTTATATCTTTTATACCCACTCTTCACAGTTTTCCTCAAATGTACAGAGTCCTCCAGAATTCAGAACTATCCACTTTGCCTGAAGGCTCTGCTGTTCTCCCAGGCCAGAACCTCAGAATCATCCTGAATTTTTTCCTTTCCTTGCATTCGCTGATCATCAAATTTTATTTCCAACGTCTTTCAAATTTCAGTCCTTCCCTCTCCATTCCCACTGATTTCTTAATATAGGGTCTACATTAACTCACTCATGTGGCCATTTATTAATTCCAGCATCTTCGCTTATTGCTACTTGTAAAAAACAGTCTCCCTTTATAATACTGCTTTCACTGAACTAATGCCCTGCTCAAGAACTGACAATGGCTTCCTGTTGCCTCGTTCATCAGGATCAAACACTGTTCCTATTCCACTTGTCATTTAAGTTTCTGCTCTTCTCCAAACCATTCCTCCCATCCATGTAAGTGAGGACAAGGCACTGGACCAGACCATTCATTTTCTGTGTGTTTTATTTGTGCTGTTTCTTCCCCTTGGAAATTTCTCTTACCATATCTGTTACCTAAATCTTATGCATAGTCAGAAACCCTGACTGATGACCTGATGACTTTGATATTCTCTCTCTCTCTCTCTCTCTCTCTCTCTCTCTCTCTCTCTCTCTCTCCTCTAAGTTTCAATTAAATTAGCATCAAATTTTCTTCTAATTGTCCACATATTTGGCCTCCTTACATAAATTGTAACTTGCTGAGGGAGATGTCTCCTACTTTTCACACATTCTCTCTCAGCCTATAGTCTCTACTCAAGTATCTGATGTATGAACAGATGCTGCAGCACCAGATTGCTAGCTGCCTAGGCAGAGCTCACTCTCCTCTTCTTCCTAATGAATCGCCTGTCTTTATTTGGGGCAACATAGTTCTCAGCCTTCCGTGCAACTTGGTGAGGTGCTGGCAGAAATGATTAGGCGAGGCTCCCCAGGAGATTCCTCAGAGGGTGGCTGGCTCAGCTGGCTGGCATATCCTTTTCGCCTGGATACTGGACCTACAGGTGGAGGCCTGGCAGCCATTTTGCACTATCAAGTGACTTTGCAGGACAGAAGCCACAGATGAAGAATAGAGAAGTCATAAAACAGGTGGAACCTGGGTCTCAGATCAAATTGCAGGATTACACCCCTGATTTATTTCAGAAGGAGGGCTCCCTAATCTTTACAAAATTACCTAACTTACATTGGTGCCAATTAAAGGAAAAAGAACCTTGGGTGTAAAGTGGCATAAAGTGAGGAGGAAATCATAATATTTGGTATAAGCAGGAAAAGAATAAAGTAGGAAAGGTTTAAAAACATCTTGTGTCAAGAGGTGCACCTTCCTGGCACTCCTATCACAGTGCAATAGAAGCAGAAACCTGAGCAGGGGAGGCAGGAAGAGTGAAGTGGGGACAGGTGCACCACGATCTATTAGTCTCGGGGGGGCTGGCCCTGAATAAGAGGAAAGGAATTGCTGGGGGACATTTTTGGCACCATTTGGACTGGGGCCTGGCTAATACCATACAGAAATCCTTGGTTAAAAATGTATATGTCAAGTAATAAAAGTCACACGAGGTGTCAATTCAACCTGAGAATCCTAAGCAAGGAGGACATGGCATGGCCACAACTCCGAGGCTGACCTGAGGAAGCCAAAGCTGTCAGAACTTACTGTTCACACCACGAGCAGGAATGCACAGGGAGACAAACAGCGTGCTAGTCACTTCGCTTCTGTAATTGTAATTTAATTACTAAAATAGTTTTCTGAGCTAACCATTATAAATATCATCGGTTAAACTCACCTACAGTCAGCAGTTTTAAGATGTTGCCACACATATTTTCTTTCCCTCTCTCACTCCATGTGTGTGTGTGTGTGTGTGTGTGTGTATGTGTGTGTGTGTGAAATGAATATTTTGCTGACTCATTTGATATTAAGTTGAAGACATCATGACACCTCACACCTAAATACTTCAGCATGTATGTCCTGAGAAAAAAGGACATTCTCCAACATAACCACATGCCATCATTTCACTCAGGAAACTCAGCACTGGCACAGTAATAGTATCTAATATTCAGCCAAGTTGCTCCACATGTCCCAATAACGTCCTTTATAATGTTTGCTCATTGTACGCAGTAGCACAGTTCACATTGAACTGTCACATCTCTTTAGTATCCCATGGTGTAAGGAAGCTCCCTGACCTTTTATTTGATCTTTCAAAACATTGACCTTTTTGAAAAATACAGACCAGTTGTTTGTAGAATGTCTCACAATTTGAATCTAACTGATTGGTTCATATACAAATTTTCAGGCTAACCATAAACATTTTTTGATTAAAATACTGCAGAGGTGGTCCTGGCCAGTGGCTCAGTTGGTAGGAGTGTTGTCCATACACCAAAAGGTGGTGGGTTCAATTCCTGGTCCAGGCACATACCCAAGTTGCGGTTTAGGTTAGCTCCCTGGTTGGGGCAAGTGTGGGAGGCAACCGAAGGCAACCAATCAATAGTTCTCTCTCACATTGATGTTTCTGTCTCTCTTCCTCTCTCTAAAATTCAATAAAAATTAAAAATGCTACAGAGGTGATGTTGTGTCCTTTCCATGGGAGGAGGCACACTATGCCACTCTGTCCCATTATACGTGGGCAAAACTGCAGGCTTTAATGCTCTATAGTATTAATGAAGTCAACTATTTCAAACACATCTAACATATTAGCCTGTGAACCAAGCATTAATCAGGCCAGTAACAATTACTCAGCATTCATTTTCTTGTCACACCTTAAGAACACACCTTCCCCCCTTCAGGTACAGAAATAAATGTCAAGGAGACCTGCTCCTATTTCAGATAATATGCAGGCACGGCACCACCCCCTGCTTCCTTCCACGTGCCCCTGCTTGAAGTGGGTGCAGATGGACCCCAGCCCTGCCAGCAGCACACAAGGGGAGAACCCAGCACAGATCACATACAACTGAGTCACCCAGAGAAGCGTGAGGAAGAGATGGAGCCAAATCCGAAATATGACCCCTGACTGCGCAGTCATTTCCATTGTATTTTACCTAATGAGGCAGCAGTCAAGCGCTGGACTGATCAGAGTCAGATGGAAGCCTTAGCGGAGCAGGACCCCCACTGCCCTCCTGTCCCGACACCCTTTGTTACCTCCAAGTGAGCTGAGACCAGGCTGTGAACCATGTAAATAGAAGGCTTCCAGGTTAATGAAAAGCTTCAGCACCATCGGAAAATCTGGACAGAGGGTCACGCCGTCTCCTAATCCAAAGAAACTCCATGCAGCTCAGTAATAAAGTTTAATGAATGCTGGTCATTTTGAATCATGAGCCTGAGAGCCTGGCCAAGGGCTAATAGTTTCCTTACAGAACCTCTCCTTTAGCTGGGACACAGCAAGTATTCGAAAGCTGCACGGGAAGCCAGTGTCGGACATGAAATGTAATATTCCATATGCCCAAACCCAAGGGGAAGTTTTTGAAAAGGGCAGTAAACATTTCTCACAAGCTGATGTTTTTATTAGGTGATGGCATGGTTTGTGCGGCATTTCATTAATTAGCTGCAAAAGGAACTTTCTTTCAACGCCATGTCAGACTTGACCTATTGTAATCATGTAAACATAGTACAAAGCCAGCCTGAAAGCCACTTCTCCATCTTTCTCAGAGCATATGCATATAAGGCAAGCTGGCAAGTTAACTCAAACCGACCCTGGGATCACTCACTTCTCCCAGAGCATCAAGCATGAATTTATTTTATATTTTTAAATCTTACTGTCCTAATTGCTTAGAGTAGCAACATAGAAATGAATACATTTATGAAAGAAAGTAGACTTCACTTTTAGGGTACATGAAAAAAAACATACCAAAAAAATATAAAAAGATCAAATACATCTCCTACATGGAGGGATGCAAACCTTAAATCCTTGAGATTTCTTTAAAAAATGTAGTAGAAATTGTACTCCTCTTAACTATATATAAACTTAGATATGCCATAAGTAAAATCATATTCTAAAAATGTTCTTCTTACACACAAGAGAAATCTAAAATGTGCCAAGCCATGTACGAGGCACTGGGATTTTCAGGAATGCAGAGAACATTTCCACATTTAAAAGTGCCTCAAGTTCAACTATTTCAAATAAAACTTTTGTAGAAGAATATGATCCAATTGATGGCCAGATCAACTCTCTTAACAGATTTGCCTCAAACTCCTCTTTAAACAAATAGGACCTGCCATGGGCTTCCACCTATTCTTGTAAAACAATTAGGTAGGATTTTAGACATTCTCTTGACAAGTCTGGGCAAGTCTGGGAATTCAGTGTAAATATGGATTTGAAGATTTATGGGGTGGAATATTGTGATCGCACACCGGCGCTTCTCCAGCTTTCCAGAGATCATAATTCCTGCCTCTGTTTATTATTCAGTTTATAGTTGGAACATAACAGATGATTCATTTTTAATGTGATAAATGTTTGGGGGTTTGTTTGAGGGAAATAAAAGTTTATAGTTCAGCACTGGACATGGATAGTAAACTGAAGTGTAAGGCAATATATTTCTAAAACATGGTGATTAGGATATTTATTTGCTTCTTTATACCCAGAGCTCCAGTGAAGAGTGACTGATAGTGTTTACTTTTAAACCCCAAACCACACTACTCTGCTTTGCAACTTAGTGAACTTTCAGAAGAATTTCAATTTTCTCAAAAAATTCAGACTACTACTTTTTAGTTGTAATAGGAGTTTATAATTTCTAACATGCGAACAATACTTACTAAACTATATAAAGGATCAGAACACACTCTTTTTTTTCTTTTTATTGATTTCAAAGAGGGAGAGAGATAGAAACATCAATGATGAGAAAGAATCATTGACCGGCTGCCTCCTGCACGCCCTCAACTGGGGACAAAGCCTGCAATCGTGGCATGTGCCCTGACCAGAATCAAACCTGGGACCCTTCGCTCCACAGTCCAACGCTCTCTCCACTGAACATTTTAGTCTTTCAAACGAAGTTTTGCTTGATGGTACTCTTTTAATCATTGTCAAAACTAAAAGGACTTTTCATTAGGGACTTTTACATTTTCTAACCAAAGTTCCTGGAAACATTTTTTGAATAAACAAGTTTCATATTTAAAAAAACAAAACAAAATAAATAAATAAATAAATAAAGGATCAGAGAGCAATATATGATCAAAACAAAGTATCCCAGATCTATAAGAAATGAAAAAAAAATAATGCTTGGAAACACATAGTAGTCTCCATTATTTGGATTCTCTACAGCAAGCCAGACTTTTATTTAATGAATGTATCCATCTATCACCCACACATTCAATATCAGACACAGTTCTAGTATTATTGATACAGGTGAGAATATAGTGAAGTCTGTAAGTTTTCACTTTCAGAAGAGAGATGAATGATAAACAAATAGGCAAATACGTAGGTCCTAGTCTCTTTCCATAGTTCCCAAATCCAAATACTCAAAACATCCCAAAACCACGATTTCCCCCTAAGTTTGTGGTAAACTCAGTTGGTGGAAAACCTTACCTGAAAAACAAGCGAGGCTGTCTGTAGTTTGTATTCCGTTCAGTGTGAGTATATATATGTTTGGGGTCAGAATTATTGAGTTTGATTATGGAGTGGCACCCCAGACCCTACTGCAGTGTTTGTAACATGCATGATAAGTAAATACACGACATTTCTGAATTCTGAAACATATTTGTCCCCAAGAGTTTTTAAAACAGTTTTATTGATGTATAATTGATATAGAGAGAACTGCACATTTTTAGTGTATGCGATGAGTTTAGTGTATGCGATGAGTTTCAAGATAGATAAACATTCATGATACTATCAGACCAAAGTAATAGACATATCCAACTCCAATGCCTCATGGAGTGGCTGTGTGTCCCTTTGTTTTCATTTTCTGTGATCAGAAAACTTAATGTGAGATCAATCCTCTTAATAAATTTTGAAATGCACACTACTGTATTGTTAACTATAGGCTCCATGTTGTACAGTGGGTCTCTGTACTTACTCGTATAGCATAACTGAATTTTAAACCCTTCAAAAAACAAGTACCCATCTCTCCCACCCCAGCCCCTGCCCACCACCAGTTTACTCTCTGCTTCTGTGCGTTGAACTATTTTGGAAACCTCATATAAGTGGGATCACACAGTATGTGTCCTTCTGTGATTGGCCTGTTCCACGTAGCATCATATCCCTCAGGTTCATCCAAGTTGTTGCAAAAGGCTAGATTTCCTCCTTTTCTAATGCTGAATAGGACTCATTTTCTTTATCTATTCATCTCTTGGTAGACATTTCAGTTATTTCTACATCTTGGCTTTTGCGAACAATGCTATGCTAAAAACTCACAATGAAAATGAGAGTGTGGATATCTTATTGAGATCCTGATTTCATTTCCTTTGGATCTATCACCAGAAATGGGATTGCTGGGTCACATGGTAGTTCTATTTAAAAAATTTTTTTTAAATATATTTTTATTGATTTTTACAGAGAGGAAGGGAGAGGGATAGAGAGTTAGAAACATCGATGAGAGAGAAACATCAATCAGCTGCCTTCTGCACAACCTCTACTGGGGATGTGCCCGCAACCAAGGTACATGCCCTTGATCGGAATCAAACCTGGGACCCTTGAGTCCGCAGGCCGACGCTTTATCCACTGAGCCAAACCGGTCAGGGTTATTTTAAAATTTCTGAGTAGGTTCCATGCTGTTCTCCATAGCAGCTGTACCATTTTACATGCCCACCAACAGTGTCCATGAGATTTGGTTAAAGAACTTAGATCATGTATACCCTAACATCCAGAAATGAATGCATACATGTAGAGATGAATGGATAAACATATGTTCAGAAATATTTTTTCAGGTGAATTTGATAATTTCAGCCATCAGTAGATTTTGACATTTTGCAATGTCTAGAACCTAAAGCCAGGTTACCGGGTAGTAACTGACCCTAACATTCATTAGTTCACTTATTAGTACCTACTTCGTCTACTGAGGAGACTAAAATGAGTACAGCCTAGTCCCCATCTTTGTAAAATACAATATAATAGATGAAATAGATACGGAAACAGAAGAATGTCACACAAATGTGATAAATGCCGCAACCACCTATTCTATTTTGGAGAACCAGGCAGAGGAGGTGACATTTGAGGAGCGATGAAAGATGAGTAGGTGTTTTCCAGACAGAGAAGGTAAGAGAGGGCCCTCCAGGAGGAGGATTTTTATGTTTAAAGGCACACAGAATCTGAGAAGGGCATGGCATGTTTGAGGAAAAGGTGAGAAGGTCACGGTGGTGGTAGCAGAGTGTGCATGGGTCAGACAGTTATGGGATGGAAAAGACTGCAGCCAGGGGAAGGTCTGTCTAGCTTTGCAAAGAAGCTTAGATTTTAAAAATAAGATTTTTTCAGGCATGGGGTGAGTGAAACACTCAGCTTTTTATTTTGTTTTATTTTTTTGTTTGTTTGTTTTAGGAAGCTACATTGGAAGCAGAAAAGTGGGTAGGTTTGAATAGGGACCAAGAGTGGAAGGCAGGCCTAGGGAATAGGTGTTAAAGGCAAAACTGGGGAAAGGGCAGCACATACAGGAGGGTGGGCTTGAGAGACATTCCCAAAGCATGTGCCATGAGAAAGAGAGGAGTCCGGGTGCCTAAGCTGGAAGACTAGGTGGAAGAAACCAACTAGAGAAAAACACTATAAACGAAGACAATCCTAAGGTATTGCTAAATATGACTCATCAACCTGACATGTCCTTTCAAGTTATCCCCCACCTCATAAGGTCATCAATATTCTGTTTTACACAACTGTGGACCCTATTCATAAAGCACAAAAGGATTAGAAATTTTTTTCTTGTACCTAGGGACTTTCCAGTGGGACAAGCAAAAGAATTAGACATTAAGTATATTCTCCATATTGTCAAGGCCCAGATTCGTTTCCAGTGTCAATAAATCATCATAATTAACAACCTTTCAACCAAATGGATCCCAAAGCACTTTCCACATTATGCAACTCTGGAGGTGAATGGCCTCAGCTGTCCAACAGCTGTCAGCAGCATTCTGCCACAGGGACAGAGCAGGAGGGAGGATGCAGAATCTCCGCAGACCTCCTCACAGCAGTTGGGTCTGTGGAATGCAATTCCCCAAGCCATCCTTGGCCCAGAGCAGGGTCTCATCTACTCTCAGTAGAAACGCAGTAAAGCCATTCTTATCCTTGAATGGTCAACAGATTTCTCTTGCTTATAAACTATTTCTGTGCATGGAAGCAGTCCTTTGCCTAAGAAAATCAGTTATATATATTCAAATTACATTTCTTATTTTGGTAATGGCCTCCTTCATAGTTGATCAGGGCATGGTGAGGTTAGGTAGACTCTCACTTCTTTTTTCACATGTAAGGAGATCAATAAGCAATTGTGAAATTGAATTCAATCAGGCTGTCTGGAATCCAGGGTGATGTGTGTATGTGCATGCACACACACACATTTTGTTTTTGTCTAAGTTTGGGATTTTTGAAGGACCATTTTTATAACCTGATTAAATTCTAACTTTTCATTTCTCTTCCTGTTAGTTCAGGCCCAGCTAGTCACACTAAACCCCCTAAAATATTCTCTTAATTCTATGCTTTTCCAACTAAGGAAAGCAGGGGAACTACAAAGTCCTAAAATCAATATTGTGACTATTCTTGGGGCTCCTAATTTATTGTAATATTTGGAATAAATAAAAAATTGATATGCTACAAAGTTTAATATAACATTAAAATAAATTTTGAAGATAAAATATGGGAATTTAAGTTTGTGTGACCATTCAGTTACATCTCTAGGTAGTTCTCCTCTTTTCCTCAATGTCCCCATATGCCCATCTGCATTTGTACCCCTTTCATTTGATATGGCGAGGACTTAGGGAATAATTTTATGAGACACTGCCATAATAAGTACTTTTATTTTTAAACCCTGGTTCTTTTGGACTGCAGAGGAATGAATGGCGCATTTTTGAAATGACGGCCTGATTCAACAAATCTGATGTTAAGGAAATAACAGTGATGAACAGGGCTTGTACATGTTTTATAATAAGCAAAAGCTATCACTGCTAGTCTGAGAATAAGTCAGAACAATCCAACTCCAGTTGAAATAGATTATTTTTTAAATGTATTTTATTGATTTTTTTTACAGAGAGGGAGAGGGATAGAGTTAGAAACATTGATGAGAGAGAAACATCGATCAGCTGTCTCCTGCACACCTCCTATTGGGGATGTGCCCACAACCAAGGTACATGCCCTTGACTGGAATCGAACCTGGGACCTTTCAGTCCACAGGCTAATGCTCTATCCACTGAGCTAAACCAGTTAGGCTGAAATAGATTATTTTAACATTACGATTCTAAAGGGAGAAGTAAAAACGTGGTGGTTCTTTTATATAAATTTAATAAAATGAACGTTTATGGATTGCCTTTCTGTACAAAGCAGTCAGCTAATAACTCCAAAAGATACAAAGTGAAATAAGAAAGAAAGCATTCCCACAGCTTTGGACTATGCTAATATTGAGGACAGTCTAGCTACATCTCAAGTGGACCCAGCACTTATTTCCTGCGAAGCTCATGTCAGACTATAATGGACTCATCAGGATCTGTTATCTTGCTGAGCTAATTTCTCAGAATCAAGGATTTATACTTTTTAAAAAGTTGTGCTAATTTACTTCCTGTCAATTACTTATTAATTCACTGCTTAGTTAGTTACTTTGTTTGCATTTACCCATTACTTCCCATCATCACTGTTCTCCAGCAGTGCGCCAGTCTTTGGATCAAGTGAAGGACATACACCTCCTGTTGCCACAGAACAGCCAGTGTCATGTACTTACAGGTGAATGAACATGCAATTGGCAATTCTTTATATATGAAGTGCTGGGGTAAGAGAAAGTTAGGAGGACACAGTAGCAGATGGATATGTGACCCTAACACATGAGGGGAAGACCTTCCAGAAGAAGGGATGTGTAAGCAAAGATCCACAGGAGGAGGAGTTGGCCAGGGAACAGGGGAAGGCCTGAGGTGGAGGGAAAAGACTGTTACATGTGGAGGAAGCAGTATGAGCAAAGGGAGGCAGAGCAAGGAAGAAAGTGGTCCTTGGAACACAGAGTGCAGGAAGGAAGAATGCAGGAGAAGAGGAGGAGAGAGCATGCAAAAGCCAGAGGGGACAACCCTGTAAGCAGAGCTGAGGAACGCGGACTTTATCCTGAGGGTAACGGGGATCTGTGCCCCACAGACGGGAGAGGAGCCTAAACTTCACCTAAACACATGTCATCCTGACTCCCTGGCTCAGAGAGCAAACAGATATGCATGCCTGCTCCCAATCACACCAGTCCATATTTGCAGACAAGTAGTGATTGCTATCAATGACTGACTCTCTCCCAGCAATTGCATGGCATTTCACATATATGACATCTAATACAAATACTGCACTAGGTGGCTATCATGACCTGTATTTTACAGATTAGAAAACCTGGGATCAGTTAAGTAACTGGTCAATTCACATGGTTAGTAGGTCATCAAGTCAGGACTCAAACCCAAAATTCTTGCTCTAACACTAAAGTTCTTTCCACACCTTAGCTTACCACCTATACAGAGCAGCAGCAGATGAAAGAAAGGTTTTGCCAACAGTCTCTTTTAAGAAAAAGCTTTGTGATTACGGAAAGCTACTTAATCAAAACTCAGATTTGACTACCTTTTCTCTCAAAAGTAAAGTTCGCCAGGTACCTTGTTACCACACTGGAGAAGTGAATGATGGTTTATGGCTTTGTTCTGACATATGACTCTCTCCATAACACCTGTGCTCCCCAGGCATCTCCTAGAGCCACAACTAGGGCACAAACGCCTCCACAAACCTCTGAATAGGTTTCAGCACCATCCCACCAAAAGGGAGAGGAGGGATTCAGCATCCACTTAGGAAGCAAAATTTTGGTCTTGATTATGCTCGATGAGACTTTTGCATTCGCTACTAAAAATTCAGCCTTAATGCAAAATACGGGGGTACACAGAGGGACTGCAGCAGGGGACAGAGGATCCTCCCCCTCCCCCCCCCACACACACACTGATTCTTTCCTAGTGGAAATGCTGGAAATGGTGAAGATCGAGACATCCTGCAGTCTTCTTTAAGTAAGAGATACAATGTAAGATTTTAAAGTACAGTTTTAAAAATGGCTCGGTATCCTTATTTAAAGGAAACTATTCTAATTATGAATAAGCTAACAGATGCTGGAGTCATTAATCGTTTATTAAACTTACTCTTTACTATGCACAAAATAAAGTATATAAGATAACCTGGAAGCCATATGTGTCACATGATTTGTTAGGGCCCAATCACACCTAATTTCAGTGGCTGAAGTAAAGGAGGCAAGCAATTAAGGGAGAGTTTGGTCAGCTTCTGTTCAACCCGGGACGGAAACCTGCGCAGCTGGAGACAATTCTGAGCAAATGGATCAGAATTCCTTTACCTAACTAGAGCCTGGCTAACAAGTTGATACCCATGAGGTTCTATAATCAAGCAGGGAGAATTTAAGAACCCAGAAAGGCAAGTCATCTTGGAATAGTCCATAGCTCTAAGCCAGGTCATATTAAGGACCAGGGACACCAGTTAGTTTGGGCAAAGACAGACTATTTTTTTAATGAATAATATAATTTGCTTGGTAACAAAATGCGCAATCAAGTGTCAGGAGAATTAATCAGTTGAATGTGGCTGATTAAAAAATAAACTGATAAACTAGACCAAAAAATGGTGGCTAGAAAAATGATGAAAATTATTACTTTTAATGGCATAATATTTGGGCATTCAAAATATTGTGTCTCTTATAAAAAGGAGAGACTTACGTTTAATGTGTGTCCGCCAAATGAGCAGCTAAGAGTCTTCTCGGAGCTGTTAATCCCCGGAACCCCACCAAGGGTTGCTTTATATATACTGATGTCTGCTTGCTCGCTTGCTTGCCAACATGATGACCACATCTCCAAACAAAGTCTTTTCCTGAGACAGATCAGCTACTTTCAGGAGATTTCCCTGATTCCTAAATAATGAACGTGGTGCTCTGGAAGGATCCCAAGCATAGTAAACATTTGGAAGAGTTAGGGAAAACACTCTTACACAGTTTTTAATGATATAATAGATCTACCTCCCCCAAATTGAGGATTATTTTTGCAGTTGCAGACTTTCACTCAAAGCCAAAAGTATTGGCAACACACTCACTGCTATCCAAACGAGCATGCTACGTAGCCTTTCCTCTAGTCCATGGAGCAGGAAGGACCTTTCAAGCAAAATGACCTACACACAGAAAAACAGCAGCAAATACGATAAGGTCACTCTGTTTCCACCGGCCAACAAAAGTGAACCTGGAGAGCTTGCTTTAGCATGAAAACACTCTTCCTCAACTCTACAACTTTTCTAAACTAATACCATTGCTATTTAGGGGAAAAACCCCACACCAAACCAACAATTAGACACACCTGCTTAAAGTGCCTGTGTTCTGTTCACACTTCATGGTGTATCTTAAAGTGACAGCATATTAAAATGTCAATGCAATTCCTGTGCATTATTTGGCTATAACAGCTGAAAGTACAATTAGAGGTCCTGGCATTATATAACCGAACTTGGCTCATTTAGAGTGCCCCAAATTCATACATTACATGCAATATGTCATTTTCACAAGATAGAAAAACTTAGAAAAATGGAAGGGTCCCTTCACATAAACTCACATAAATTCCTATTAGCTCTTTTGTTTGTGTGTTAAAAGCATAGTTATAGTATTCTTTGGGAGTCTACCATCATGTGTTAATCATGATGTATAAAAATTTTGATAAGAAAATCATCATGATAATATTTCCAAGACAAACACACAGCTAACAATATTCAGTTTGAAATATACATATTTAAAAACCATACAGGAAACACTCCTAAAATTTTACACAGAAACCAAATATGTTGAATTTTAAAATAATGAACATTATATACATGAAACAGGATCAAATTGCTTCCATGCAATGAAAAAGGAAAATTACAAATTTGTTGGAACATACATCCCTGCTAATAAATTGTGACATTCATATTGTGAAAACCAGGAGCGCTGTAAACTACTTAACTGTAAGATTGTTTCAGTAGCCAAAATAAAACAGACTATTGCAAAGGAATTTGGCACTAAAACCAAACCAATTATTCAAGAGGAAATAGTATGATGAAATCGTTCATTTGAAGATGGCAATGATAAGATATGAATCACATATTCCAGATAAATGTTTTGGCAGGGCTCTGCTTTTATTAAAATCTCCCAAGGACAACCCTAAAATTGCAAAACCTGAGAAGCTGTCTGAGTGAATGCTGTACTCAAGTAAAGCTCTTCACAGAGGATCATCGGAACAGAACAGAATACTAGGCTATTTCAATTAATCAATGTCTTATAAACACTTAGCCCTCTCTGAAGCACAGTGTGAATAGGACACTCTGTTGTTTTGTTTTGTTTTTAAATACCTGAGCATTCATTTCTAGCTTCTAGAAACCATTTCCTAATTTGCTAAGCAGCGGCAGAGTCGGCCGGATTCCCTCAGCCCCCAGGACTCCTGCTCCCAGCCCAGGTCACCACATCCAGTTCCTGTGCCAGGCCTGGCCACTATCTCACTCCTAAGCAGCTCTGCCCATGTGGACATGCAAACGTGTGCTTACTCAACTAAATCATCATTTACAGGGAAACACACTTGGACGGCTGCAGTTGCTCCAGCCTGGCTGCTCCTGGTTCTGCTGGACCAGTGACAAATGCCACAGCTTTTTAATGGTTGGATCCTGGGGACTTTTATCAGCTAACACCCAATTTTTCAGAGGTCTTAGGTGTCCTCTGAGACCCTCCAACAAACACTGCTGCATTATACATCTCCTGCTTTTGTTCCACTTGGATTAGAAAGCACAGTTCATATATTGTCTATTTCCCCCAATTTTATACAAAAGTAGGTGGAGTGAAAAATCTCTTACACTCTGGAAACCAGAAGTATATGTATGAAGTGTTCATTTCAACTCAGGTTTGATAACTGATAGATTGATGTGACCTGTGTTAATTTAAAGCAATATTTAAAGTTGAGGTATATCATCTTTTTAATTTACTCATTCCTTCAGTTAGCACTTATATAATATCTAACATACAGTGTTAGATGCTAGAAACAAATATAAATGTGACAGGGTCTCATATTTTCACCGAGGGCTCTACAAAAATCTAATAACATTATGGTGTGAAACATATACATTATATACATTATAGACACACACACACATACACAAATTTATACAGAGTCAGAGGAAAGAATGGTTAATTCAGCCTGGAGATACAGAAGAGGATTCACGGAGGTAGTTATATTTGAGTCATATCTTGAAGGATGAGAGAATTTCCCCCAAGGAGAAGCTGGATGAGAGTAATCATTGCAAATCAGTCTACCATGGCTATAAGTTTGTTTTGAGTATATGGTGTTTAACACAGAAATTAAAGATGGGAGAAAGAGGCTTAAAACAATAAAGCTGCCTCATGTGTACCTACCTCACCATTGGCAGGTCAAGTACCAAACCAGAAAGGCCCAATGTATAGAGTCAGACAGCCTAGGTTTGAATCCTGGCTGTTTCCTTTACACAATTGCTTGACCCTAAGTTCCAGGTTTCTCATCTGTAAACTAGGGCTGACAATAGTAGTGCTTCCTTATGGGCTTGCTAGAAGGATTAAAATAGACAAATAGTGAATAACTATAGATGGCACATAGTAAGTGCTTGACAAGGTAGTTGCTAATGATTTTTATTACTATTATCACCATTACTAGAGGCTCGGTGTACAAAAATTTGTGCATCCGGGGGGGGGAGATCCCTCAGCCCAGCCTGTGCCCTCTCCCAGTCTGGGACCCCTCAGGGGATGTCCACCTGCTGGCATGCCTGGCCAGCCTGGGTGAGGTGCTGAGGGCCATTTTCAGGCTGCCCACAGCTCCCATTGACCCAACATCCCAGTGAGGCTGGCCGGAAGCAGGTTTCTGGGGTTTATTTATCTTCTATAATTGAAACTTTGTTGCTTTAAGCTGAGGTCTAGGCAGGCAAGAATCCTCCTGTTTGCTTCAGCTTGGTGGCTTCTATAACTGAAACTATGTTGCCTAGAGCAGAGGCCCAGCCAGCTTAGGCAGGAAGTTTCTTCTGTTGCAAATGGAAGCCTCCTGTGTGCTCTAGCTCCATGGCTGCTAGCCGCCATCTTGGCTGGGTTAATTTGCATACAGCCACTCTGATTGGCTGGTGGGCATGGCTTGGCTGGTGGGCGTGGCTTAGGTGTCTCAGAGTGATGGTTAATTTGCATATTACTCTTTTATTAGATTAGATGTGTAGTTACAGGTTGTGTTTGGAAAATAATAAATGATAGTCTAATGCAAATAGAATGTATGTGCCTCAGAGTCAATGGATTCTGAAAATATAGGTTGGAGTCCTCCTCAGAAGGCCTCGTTTGGCATATCTAAGGAGTCTGAACTTAATCTCATCAATAATGGGGGACCATGGGTGGTCATAGTGTTCAGTCGAGCACCTAATAAGAAAACTACAGTGTACAGAAACCTGCAGTCTAGGAAGGTGATTGTGTCTTTTATAGTTTTATAGGGCATGAGGCAGGGGAGGCCTCTGGCCATCCTTGAAGACACCAAGGGAGAGTGGTATTAGCAGTTTGCCTGAGCTGTCGGCAATAAGAGAGTATGTTGTTTGTATAGGATTTTTTAAAAAAAATACTAAACTTTGGCTTGCTTTTTATTATCACCATGTCCTGGTAATTATGAAAAAGTCAGTGATAAAACGTGTTCTTCGCTGCTGGGCAAGCCACCTCTCAGTATTCCATGGGCTGGGAGTTTGTTTTGTGGAAGCTGAGGAGGATTAACCAGGACCCAGGAGCTGGGTGTCCATTAGCACCTTCTGATGCTTAGGCCTGGGTTAATCCAGGAGCAGGAAATGGACGTAACATCAAACAGCCACACAGAAAGTTTTAGTGGAGCTACATAGCTGGGGAAAGAGAACAGATCAAAGGAGGAGGTACCATCAAGGGAATCTTGGGAAAAAGAGGCCAACTGACATCGGATGGTGGGCAATGAAGAGGAAGATATAGACACGTAGAAGGCTTAAAATAATTTAACTTCCTCCTCACCATTGTAAGTCACCTGTTGATCCAGAAAGGTCCAGCCCAGGCGTTTTTAGAAACCCCAGCATCGACATCACCTTGTCAGAAATGCGATGTTGTCCTCATCCAGAACAGCTGAGTCAGTAAGTCCAGAGTAAGGCCCACCATCTACATTTTAGGCAGCCCTCCAGGGACACTAAAGTTTGAGAACCACAGATCTAAATACAGTACCATGTCTTCTGAGTCATGATATCATAGTCTGATGTCTCACTGGTATTTGGGACCTTTGTCACATCAGTATTTGTGCCTGTTATACATGAGACCAGTGGATTAATTTCTTTGTTTAACCCTGTGGTTCTCAATGGGGATGGAGAGTAATTTTGTTCCCCAGGGCATATCTGGCAATGTATGAAGATATTTGGTTGTCATGCCATGAGGGAGGTACTACTGGCACCTCATGAATAGGAGCCATGGATGCAGCTAAAATGTTCTACACAGCCCAGGACAGACCACAACAAAGAATTAACCAGTCCGAAGTGCCAACAGAGCCCAGGTTGAGAAACCATGGCTAACCTTACAAAGAAGTTTCTTTAGGATCCCTGTTAAGTTGCGGGGAGGGAAAAGCAAGGTGGGGAAGGCGGCACCCAATCTGCTGTCTTTGAACACAAATCCCCACTGGTGTGGGGAGGAATGTTTACTGATTTGACTGACTCTGTTTATTGTTGGTCCGTAAAGGAAGTAGGAGCTTTATGACCCCAACCAGGAACTGCTGGCTTTGTTTGCTCTCCTTCCGGTGAGCTTGTCCTTCTGTATATTGTTTCTACCCTGCCTTCATTCTTTGATTCCAAAGCAGTCAGGCCAGTCCAGACCTGGATCTCAGCTAAGGCTTGAGTCCTGGCTGCTCAGACATGGCTTGTAAGAAGAGAGGGGGACTTGGGAGCCTGCTAGTTCTGGTTGTGGGCACTGGGGGACAACCTCACTGAAATGCTGAAGCTAAGACACCCTCCCTCCTTAGATTGGGGGAAGCCAGTGGAAAGGGGCTCATGGCCCCAGTTTGGAGAAGTCTGTAGCTAATTAGGGCAGTGCCAGCTACAGGGGTGTGGGGCAACTGATATGTGGATGCCCTGATATCCCACACCCCGGCACATGGCGGGCCCAGCAGAGGCCGGCACAGGGCCATTTATTGCATGAATTTAGCTAGAATCTGAATGAGGCAGGAACTGCGCTTAACTGTGGAGACTGGAAGCTCCGCACTGGAAACATGTCCCACACAGCAAGTGTGGAATCAGATGTAAAGAACAAACAAGAGTCACATGCGTTTGGCTTGTTTTCTTTTTGTGTAATTTGGGAGATGCTTGTCCAAGGAAACTCACTGCTCGTGCAAAAGCCATTTCATTCCTGGGAACAACTTTTGGCATCTTTTTTTCCACAATGATTTTTACAGGCCTACATTTCCACCGAGTCTTTTCACATTTACCACTGTTTGATGACTCTATAATGCACTGGAGTAGCCAAAGGAAATATGGTTCTATTTTTTAAAAAATATGTTGTTATTGATTTCAAAGAGAAAGTGTGTGGGGGGGAGAGAGATAGAGAGAGAGAGAGAGAGAAACAATGATGAGAGAAAAATCATTGATCAGCTGCCTCCCAGTGGGGATTGAGCCCAAAACGAGGGTGGACACCCCTGCCAGAATCAAATTGTGACCTCCTGGTTCGTAATTGACACTCAACCACTGAGCCACCTGGGCAGTTTTATTTTAATCTCAAGGGGAATTCTTTGTATTTGAGGTCTAAAAGTGTGCTCTGTCTTCTGCCTAGGGTCTGGACCTGCCTGGGTGTGGGATGCAGATCTCTTACCATTGACCGCGAGGGGGATGGGCCACGCTGGAGGCTCACTTCCTAAAGGACACCTAGAGCGAGTGAGCGAGAGGCCCTCCAATGGAAACACCTTTCAGGCAGCTCCTCGGGAGCCTCTGTTTAAACAGGTGACCTTGCGAGAGAGGCTCCAGATCCCATTACCTAAGGCCGGGCTATAGGCAGATTTGTTTTTATGAGCTCTCAAGGCACGCACTGGGGCCAGGCATAAATACAGAGAAAACTCGTGGGGACCTTGCTCCTTTACGCAGAGTGAAAGGAAATTTTGCAGAGGCTTTTTGAGAATGACTGCCTCTTAGTAAGTGGCCAGAGACCAAAGTGGTCCTCGGTCATTTAAACTTTTAAATTATTCAGGGGCATTAAAAAAGATGATCAGATGTTTCAGCCTCCTGCTTCCTTCAGGGGATGGTGAAAAGAGGAAAACAGCTGCTTGTAGATGAAGCAGTTTAAGGGTCAAATATTGCTCTGCCCAGCAGTGCTGTCATCACTTAACTCCCCCAGGAGAGGGGCACTGGCGTCACTTGCTGGGCAGGAGCCTCAGGCCTGAGGATGGGCCGGTTGCCACTCCCATTTTCTTTCTCCTCAAGCACCTACAGGGTCAACAACTGCAAGTGAGCGCTGTAATCCTGACCAAAGCTTTGTTTTTATTGGCTTTATCAGGGAAACGTGTTTTTTTTTCTTCACAATTTGTGAAAACAATGCAGCCATTACATTAAAATGTGAATTGGGAACTTTGCATAGTCATTAGATTCATCATTAGTCATTCCTGGTCAACAGGGAGGGTTATAATTTGACACCTGGCAAAAATCAGGCAGATTTCAGAGAATTTAGAGTTGGGAAATGAGATGGAAAAAACACCCTCTTTTTCACTAGGAGGTCCCATGAAGTCATGTTTGCAAACCACTTTTCTCTCCACAGAAGTGAACGGCGGCGCATGATTCAGGGCTGTGATTTCCCTCCATCTCTGCCTGCTGGTCCTCCCCCACCCCTCCTGGAGCCTTGCAAGCACTGGCCAAAGAATGGCTTCAGAAGATTCCCAGAAGTGGACCTCGGGGAGTTAACAGAAAGAGACAAATAACTTCCTAACCTGATGCTTAAGCAACAAGTTTTAGCCTCGATTCTGGAAATATTTTCTTGAAACATCATAGAGTCATGGGAGAAAAACGTTTTAGAATGACACAATCCTTAGTTCCCACCCTCTCTATAAAATTCCAGTTTTCTTCTCTCCACTATCAATGGCCATTTTCTTTTGTGTAATGTGATCAGCATATTGAACCCTGAGCTAGTATTTTCTGACCCCTGACCTCTCACAGGTGTTCTGGCTCATTTCCTGAGAGTTATGTTTGATTTGGGAATGCTTCTTTCTTTTCTCTCATTCCCTTGTTACAGTTTGAAACCTGGAACACCCGCGTACAACACCCTGACTTTGCTGGGCCCTCCCTGTGCTACCCAAGAAGCACTCCTAGATGTTCTCTCAGAACTTGCCAAGCATCTGGACAGGGACAGTATTCTCACACTCTGGGAAATCAAAATGCAAACAATAGTTTTTTTTCACTTCTTCAACCTGAGAATGAATTTCTGAGTTTTTTCTTTTCTCCTTTTTAAACCTATGAGTTTCTCCATTCTGGTACTAAAAGAAAGTCAAATAAATAAACTATTTAAGTTTTCAGTATGTAACATGAAATAGAAACACCAATTTGGAATTCTTTAGTACCAACCATCAGCATAAATTCAAAAATTATTCCAAGAGTATTGCTTCAGACATAGTAATCAACATTGTCTTAAGAAATCTCTTTTTCTTCCTCTCCCTCCTACTCTCCCTGTCCCTCTTCTTCTCCCCTACCTCAGATTCCAGGAGAAGAGACTAGAAAATATTACTTTTGGAAGTCATGCATTATTTTTGTTTTGAAATAAAGCTGGAGCCCTGCTTGACACTACTAATCCTGCTTGTTTCTGAAAGAGAAAAAGTTTGATACCTAACAAATCCTCATAAAAATATTTCTACACTTTTTAATTCAATAGAGTTAGGCCAATCACTAAGATAACAAAAAGAACTACCTTGAGGAATGCAACAGCCTCTAATGAAGAAAATAAACTAGCAAACAAAATAGAAATAGATTCACAGATACAGAGGACAGACTGACGACTGTTCAAGGCGAAGGGGGTGGGGGACTGGTGGGAAAAGGAGAAGGAATTGAGCAAAAACAACAACAATTCATAGACATAGTGATGCTGACCAGAGGGAAAGGTGGAGGAAGGGGGAGGTAGAAGAGGTTAAACAAGGGGTAAATGGTGATGAAGGAGATTTGATTTAAGGTGGTGAACATATAATACAATGTACAGATGATGTATTATAGAATTGTACACCTGAAACCTATATAATTTTATTAACCAATGTAACCTCAATAAATTCAACAAAAATTTTAAAAGATATTTTTACACCTTTTAATTCAATAAGAGGCCAATTACTAAGCTAACAAAAAGAACTACCTGAGGAATGCAACTGACTCTGCCTACTCCACCTGGCATTATTAAGTAGAAAACAAAACAAACTAGGCTCATGAGTTGTGTAGGTAAAAATAAGACACTGTGTGCACTAAAAACATACCGTAAGGAACATCTAGGATGGCCACATGAGGTCCATCTGCCACGGGCATCCTGCCCACCAATGCTCACGTTACCCAGGAGAATGAGTGCTTCTGTCTTGGTCTAGTGGTTGGCGTGCTCATCCATGCACTGGGCTGAAGAAAGGGGGTGAACCTTGGTAGAGACTAGACAGAACTGAGAGAGGCCCAGAGACCCCAGGTCCAGATGATGATTTCTCCTTGTGCCACACTCTTCTAGACACTGTATACATACAGCAGTAAACTAAAGAAAGAGCGTCTTTTGCTTTCAGAATCCTTGTGGAGGCAGGCAGTTAATGAGTACACAGACAAATCAACTTGAGAAGAACAGAAGACTAGAGCAAAGAAAAATAGGGTAACGAGAAAGGAACACAGGAGGCCACTTTAGATGAGTCAGCCAGGGGAGAGTCTCAAGGACTCTCAGCCAGGTATGATGGCTGAGAAGGAGTCAGTTATTCCAGGCAAAAAGCACCCAGGTCCTGAGCTTGGCGTGTTCAAGGAAAAGGAGAACTACTCTACTAGATATGTGCTATGATCACATTACTTTTAAGCAATGAAAACATGGCTTTAGAAACATAGAATATCAAATCGGAAGAACCTCTGAGATCACTTGAAGGTATACCCTCAATTTCCAGGTGAGAAATCAAGTCCCAGAGCAGTTCCATTGACACATAGAGCTGGGGCTCGCAGTGAAATGAGGCCTCTGGTCTCCGGTCTCCATCTTCCTGCAAGACCATTGCCTCCCTTAGTCGATGTGTGTTAAATCAGGTTCTACCTTGACACTGAAAGCCTGGCCACAAAGGGATCATCTCTGCTAACTCGTTCTTTGGACATGAACATGGTCAGAATTCTAATCAGCTCCCACTTCAGAACAACTAGAAAAAAAATTCAATACTTTTTCCTTGTGTGTACTTGTCACTTTTCAGAATTTAAAAGGACACAAATACAGATAACAAATTCTAAAGCCTACTATTTAGCAGCACTAGATTATACCTGATAGTGAGCCATCTATCATGATATGTTGTTTTCTCATAAAAACAAGAAATGCATGTCCTGGATAGCATTACATTACTCCAAACTGAGGCTATTCAGTTTAATTTTGGATTGTTTTTGCTATAAAAGGAAAGTATGTAACCTATTAGGTACTCACAAAAGTTTCACTGGAGAAAATATTATTCAATAACCCCAAACGGGAACATTTTCTTCTGTAGGAACTTGGCCCAGAGTATGTAGAACTGCATCTAGAGAATATACAGCTCTATTTATCATCTTGCAAACTTCTTCATTATGTCAAAACTAAATCTCAGCTGCGCCCTGACTGCAAAGCAAAAACAATAAGGCTATTTTAGCCATCTCAACAAGAATATTTTGAGAATTAATCGATTTTCCAGGAATGCTAAACAGTTTTATCAATTTTTGGTCAAGGTTCATAGCTATTATATTACATTATCAGCCTTAAATGTATGTTTGCCTAAAAAAATTTATGGTTTTTCTTTT
This sequence comes from Murina feae, assembly GCA_004026665.1. NCBI lineage: Eukaryota > Metazoa > Chordata > Mammalia > Chiroptera > Vespertilionidae > Murina > Murina feae. Next base: position 23,046 of record PVJC01008531.1, read on the forward strand.
TGCTTCACAAAGAGGAAAAACAATCTTCTAGAATATCCACGATAACCAAAGTTTTAAGTTGTGCTTCAATCCCAACAATTTAGATTTCATTAGTCTCGATTCCCATTCTATGCTGAACTCAAAGGCAGCTTTCCCGTGGGCGTGGCCTGAGCTTCTGAGGTTCAGGCCATGGTTTGAGCTTTCTCTTCTCAAGCGTCTTTCTCAGCACGAACACGTTTTCTCACGCTGCAGGAAGAGTCCAGCTACGTATCCTAAAGTGCTTCCTCTGTGACACTTGACATTTTAAGGCTTATCCCAGCCCTTCTTAGACAAGCACCTGTTTTTTGGTGTTTTAAAATTAATTTATTTTTTATTGTTGACAGTATTACGGATGTGCCCCATTCTTTCCCTTTTGTCCCCCTCCACCCAGCCTCTGCCTCACTCCAGGCTTTCCCCACACTTTTGTCTGTGTCCATGGGCTATGCCCATATGCATATAAGTTCTTTGGTTAATCTCTTCTCATTCTCCCCGCCCCCTTTCCCCTCTGAGATCTGTCAGTCTGTTCCACATGTCCATGTCTCTGGGCCAATTTTGTTCCTCACTTTATTTTGTTCATTCGATTCCACATGTAAGTGAGATCATGTGATTATCTAGATGTCTTTCTCTAACTGGTATATTTCATTTAGCATAATAATCTCCAGGTCTATCCATGCTATCAAAAAGGGTAAGAGATCCTTCTTTTTTACAGACACATAGTACTCCATTGTGCAAATGTACCACAGCTTTTTTATCCACTCATCTACTGATGGGCACTTGGGCTATTTCAAACATTAGCTAATGTGCCGCTACGAACATTAGGGGTGCATATATATTCTTTCTGAATGATGTTTCAGGATTCTTAAGATATATTTCCAGAAGTGGAACAGCTGGGTTAAGTGGCAGTTCCATTTTTAATTTTTTGAGGAAACTCCATACTGTTTTCCATAGTCACGGTACCAGTGCATTCCCACCAGCAGTGCACTAGGGTTCCCTTTTCTCCACATCCTCCCCAGCACTCGCTGTTTGTTGATATTAGCCATTCTGACAGGTGTGAGGTGATACCTCATTGTCATTTTAATTTGCATTTCTCTGATGATTAGTGACATTGAGCATTTCTCATATGTCTATTGGCCATGTGTATGTCCTTTATGGAGACATGTCTATTCAGGTCCTTTTTGCATTTTTTAATTGGTTTTGTGGGTTTTTTAATAGACACAACTGAGGAACAAACATCCTGGATAAACAATTTTCTTTTCAGTGATGGCAGATTTCTCAGAGCTTAACTAGAAATCATTCACAATAAAGTAAGTCTTACAGCCAAAAATATAAATATTTTAACTTTCACTTTACTCATTGAATTTAGAGCTAGAACTTATCTCAAATAGCATTTGAATATCTACTGAAAATAGACATATTAGTTCCAAATGCATGCATCCTAAATCTGTACTTAAAATAGATTATAAGAGAAACTTTTATGATTCCATAAAAATAATGAGAAAAATATCCCATTTGTTTTTAATTCAAAATGATCCCAAATCAGTTTATTTTATTCATATATTTATAGTCATATTAAGTTCTCATAATCCAAAATTGGAATGTAAAGCCATGGCTAAGGCAAAATATCTCATTGTAGGGGAACCTGTGGTGAACATTGGCTAAATAAGTAGGTAAGTGAAGTTGCTGAAAATTTAAAAGCAATTGGGATAAAACCATAAAAGTGCCGGGATGACAGTGCTGGGTGTGGGACACACAAGGTAGTCTTCATGCTGATGCTCATTTTAGAATTTGCTTTCCTTTGGCAAAGACAGGAAATCCACTTAAGCCCTGGCCAGGTGGCTCAGCTGGTTGGAGTGTCAGCCATACACCAAAAGGTTACCGGTTCAATTCCGGTCAAGGCACATGCTGAGCTTCGGGTTCAATTCCCTGTTGGTCCGTGCATGTGCGGGAGACAACTGATCAATGTTTCTCACTCACATTGATCTCTCTCTCTCTCTCTCTCTCTCTCTCTCTCTCTCTTTCTCTCTCTCATCAATAAGCATATCCTCAGGTAAGGATAAAAAGAAGAAAAAGAAACCCATTTAAGAATTATTTACCTCTCAGCTTTAAAAAAAACAAGTCTGGAAAAGCCCATTGGCAGGCATGAAGAATGCATAGGTTGGTATAATAGTGTATATTAACTATATTTTAAAAATAAAAGAACACATAGGCGTTTTCGTGCTCCAGGCCAGGACCGTCTGTGCAGTGAAGCAGAAGGAAGAGAGAGAGGTACAAAACAGAACATACCTCACGTCATTAGCTCAGGGAGAGTCTTCTCAGCTTATTTAATTAGTTGAGGAGTGATAGCTACTGTATTTAAACAAACACCATCTCTTTACTTTAAAAATTTAGACAAAAAACACAATTTAAGCAGAGAATAGACATTTTACAAAGGTTCCACAATGTGAATAAAAATGGCATGCTCCTCCGGGGAGTGATTTTTAAAAAGAATTCCATATACAAAAAAGAAAGAAAGAAAGGAAGAAGAGAAACAACAGGTCAAGATTACAAAGTGAGTTACGGTTGGTTTAACGTAACAGAACTTGGTTATTTTATGTGGGGGAAGCTGACTGGATTGTTTCTTTAAAAAGGATTTTCTCCTTATTAATAAATCTGAAAAGCAATTTTAGCCTATGGAAGCAAGATTATTCTGCACAAAGTCTTTGGGGCCAATTCCGCCCCACTGCCTGAGCAACAGGCGCTCAGGCGCCCTCTCCTTCTCTCTACTCCTCGTCACTGCTGGGCCACGGGAAAAGTGATTAGCACTGCTCAGTAGCAGCAAAGGCCGGCCTATGTGGAGCACTCCCTCTGGATCCAGAAACAAATGCAATTATGTTCGGTGGGAAGGGCCACCGAATGTGAGGGAGCAGCCAGGCTTTCGAGTGAGGGCCTCCTGAGTTTTCCACAATTCTGACACAACCCTTCAGATCCCAGAGAGAGGCAGGACATTGTCCAAGTAAAACTCCCAGAGGAAATATTAGTGAAATCTCTTCACGGGCTGTGGCTGTCATCCCCAGACACTCCGCCTTTCTCCAGAAAGTGACACCTATCTGGAATGTAGACATGCAGCCTTCTGGACAGTGCACAAAGCGGGATCGTTTTCTCTGGTTTAGGGTCATGCGGAGGTTATATTAGTCTTTTGAATGAAATCACTATACAAATGTGGGACCTTTTAGAGTTTGCCATTAACTCATTAGCCAGGATAAATTTAATTTGTAATAAAGCACTTAGGCAGGAACAAATGTCATTTGAAAGCACACATTTATTCACTTAACACATATTCACTGCAGCCCATAGTTCATTGTCAAGCAGAACATAGTTCCTTGTCACCGCTATCCCTTCCAAATATAGTATCCATCTTGTGTACCATTTTTATTTGGTTATGTCAATAAATAAAATCTTTACTGATGACTGCATGGAAAGGAATGGCATAGTCAATGCAGGGCTGCAGTGTGCCCAGCACCCAGCACTTCCTTGCTTTGGTTCATTATCTACAAAAAGACATTTTTAATTATGAAGTAAATCCAAGAGAAAACCTAAAAGAGTTATGAAACCTCAAAAGCAAAGTTGAAGTTACATTCACATGTTTTAGGGGATATGGTAACCATTTCCTACCATTACATGTTGCTGCTGGTTACATTAGCTACATGACACAGTCCCGGTAAAAATATAGTTTATAGGAATGTGATTCAGCTCCTTGCTTTTTTTTACTTTAGACACAATCTCTCTGTAGTTAGAAACAAGCCATGACAGTGGTCTAGCCCTGAATTTCTATGCACAGTGAGAAATCAGGTATCACGATGGTCTAGCCCTGAAGGTGATCTTAATGTTTTATACTCTGGACAAATCATTGACATTTAGAAATAACCCTCTCAGCTGCCCCATTAATATTTTTAAATCCTATCACCTCTCTTGCCTTCACTCTATACTCCAACTTAGCCTTTCCCACTGTTTTCTCCCCATTTTCAAAGGATTCTTTTCCTTTTTAAAAAGAGGATCTATTAGGGAAAAGCATTCTTCATTCCTTTGCTTCCATCCTGCTGTTCTGTTAGCCCCAATAGTTGTTCAACGCCCCCGGCCAACCTCTAAATTAAGTGTTCAGTTTCAAGATCACAGTCCCCCCTTCCCCACACCCCTCTTCCCTCGTGGGTGGGGCTGTGAGGGAGTGCTTAGCTCTCTGCTCTCTGCTGGGCTCCCCACAAAGCAGCCGTTCACCACAGTCCATCCTTTATTTCTCTTCTTATTAAAGTTTGTGGTGGGCTTATGCCTCCAAATCATTTTTTACTCATTAGAGCCGTTTACCTTCTCTCCATAGCAAGCAATACTCACTCTTCTCCCATCTTCTGGCATTGATCTCTGTCCCTGGAACTCCACTCAGGAGGACAAAAAATGTCTGTTTTCTGTCTGTAGATAATATATTCCCATATTGTTCTCACAAACCACAGAATGGACTCTTCAAGGAAACTTCTGCCCCTCCACCTCCATTCACTGCTCACAAAGCAGTTTACATAAATAAACCAATGAGAACACAACTCAATGAGAAGTTTCTCTCTCTCTCTCTCTCTCTCTCTCTCTCTCTCTCTCTCTCTCTCTCTAACACACACATACATACATACACACATGAAATTATTTACGTGAAGACCTTTTACTGAACTTCCTATAGGGTGTTCAGTACTGGTTTCCAAAGGCTGACCCAGGGATCAGTCTGGGCTCGCTGCTTAAGATTCACCCAGGAGGGTGTCAAACATAAATACTGGTAGGCTCCACCCCTGAGTTTCAGCTTCAGTGGGGCTTGGGGGCCTGGGATAGAGAGTGTAAATCAGTCTCACAGATCCAGTAGAAGCCCCATAAGCACATATGTAACAACACAGCAATGCCAAGTTTTTTAACCCCTGTGAGTCTTCAGAATTCACGCCGTGATTAATATGTTTCGAGAGAAGTATGATAAGACTTTTCAGTGCAAGTTAAGTCCTGATGGGAGGAAGGACGAAAGCCAAGGTGTGTGCTGGCCTGTCCACTCACTAGCAGCCTCTGACTACATGTCTACAAGGAGAGGTGAAGCACCTCCCCCCCCCCGCCCCGCACCCACCGGAGAACATGCCCTGCAGCTCTTGAACAGCACGTGCCTTTAAAGGATCAGTCCTTGCAGGATCGTAATTAATTCAGTTTGCCCCTGATTTATGCCCCTTTCAAAAATGAAATAAAACATGAATTATGAAAATGGAGGTGGGCAGAATGAATACCTCAGTAATTCTCTCTTCCTGAAGCACAAAGAACCGTTTCCCTTCCTGAAAACAAAAGTGTGAAAGGGATCTAAGGTAAGGCCGCCTTGGACTGTGGCTTTGATAAATCTTTGGAGCTTTGAAAGCCATTTTCTGCACCCAGGCACAAACCTTCAAACACATCTGCAGTAAAATTCTCTTCTCTTCCACCTACGACCTTGCTTACTTAACATTAGCAACCCAGTTCCAAGCAAGAGTATTCTTATAAAGAACCACTGGACCAGTCTCCTTCCCTTTAAAGAATTCCCTTCCCATTAACCACTACTCTGGTTCCCCGAAAATAAGACATTCTCTTATATTAATTTTTACTCCCAAAGATGCACTAGGTCTTATTTTCAGGGGATGTCTTATTTTTCCATGAAGAAGAATACGGTACACATTTATTGTTGAACAAAAAAAAGGAAATTTATTACCTGTGTGTCCACACAATGTGCCCGACTCCTACCCTACACAAGTCACTGTCTAATTGTGAGTCAGCCAGACTCCGTCAGGGCAGAGTGAGCAGCGGGTGGCAGCTTGTCCTGGCAGTGGCAAGGGCTCTCTGATTAAGAGAGCTTGCACTTCCTGTCTGCTCTAGCTACACTGCGGCCAACAGTGAGCTAGTGAGCTGAGCAGCGGTGCCCGCCACTATGGCCCAGAGTCCAGAGTTACGGTAGCTTCGGGGGGCCTTATTATTGGGGAGGCTTTATGTTCAGGGGAGGCATTATTATCAGATAGGTCTTATTTTTGGGGAGGTCTTATTTTGGGGGGTGCCTTATATTTCAGAGAGAGGCAAATGTAAGTAGGTCTTATTTTCGGGAGGGATGTCTTATTTTCAGGGGGTGTCTTACTTTCGGGGAAATACGGTAGCTACATGTAGCTGTTGAGCTTTTGGAAATGTGACTGACCAATGAGGATTGAGATGTACTTTAAGTGTAAAATGTGCACCAGATTTCAGGGGTTGGTATAAAAAAGGACATAAATTATCTCATTGATAATTTTTATACTGGTTAAGATGTTGCTATGACAGTGTGTTGGGTAATGAGGTTACATAAGATATATTGTTAAAATTAATTTTACCTGTTTCATTTTACTTTTTAAAATGTGGCTCTTAAAAAACTTAACATTACTTACGTGTCATGCATTTTATTTCACTTAGCCGGTGTGGTTCTATATGAAGTCCATCTTAAAGCTCGTCACATGTTCCCTCAGCACCTTCAATCCCTGCTGCCCGTTCGGACAACCCACCTCTTATCTTGGCACCCCCAGGGGAAACCCTCCCACCTCACTCTGTCCCACTCAGTCACTGAAACTCCACCACAGCTTGAGATGCTTTTGCCCACCATCCTATCAATGAATTTCTCCCTTTCCCTTTAATGGATTCTTACTTCTCGCCTCTTTCTTGAAACTTTACTTTTTTTTCTCTGTTTTTTTTTTTCTTTTCTTTTTTTAATGAAAACAGCAGAGCTGAGTATTATTCACTTCCTAGGCATTCCAGTTTGGCCATAAAATTCTTAGGGCGATTACTTCTGACTGTTACCAAATACTCATTTATTCAACAGCATTCACTGGGCACCTCCAGGAGGCCAGGCACTGTGCTAGCCACAGGGGTTGCCTAATAATGTCAGCACATAGCCCTAAAAGAAAGCATGGAGTGACGTCAGTAGGAGCACATATACTAATCCAATGCTCTGTTGCCCTCAGACCCAGAAGGACTCTCTACTTTCAAACACCCTTCTCAGGAAGGATTTAAATGCAGCACTCACATAACACAAATCTTCCGGCTTGGAAACTTGAAACTGCCTGACCCAATATTAAGCATTTCCCCTCTCCCACACTTTTATATTCTCCCTTGTGTTTCCCTGACTACCTTATAAACTCCATTTGTCTTCCTTTTCCTTTGCTGAAACAGTATTAAACATTACACACACACATACACAGACACACTAGGGGCCCGGTGCATAAAAATTTGTGCACTCGAGGGTGTCCCTCAGCCCGCCCTGTGCCCTCTTACAGCCTGGGACCCCTCAGGAGATGTCCACCTGCTGGCATGCCTGACCAGCCTGGGTGAGGGGCTGATGGCTGTTTGCATGCTATCCAAGCCCCCAAGTGGGGACCCTCACCCCATGGGGGTGTGGCTAGCCTCGGTGAGGGGCTGAGGGCCGTTTTCAGGCTGCCCACAGTCCCTTCAGGGTTTGGGTCCCTACTGAGGTGCCTGGTCAGCCTAGGTGAAAGTTGTTTTCAGGCTGGTCACAGCCCCTTCAGGGTTTGGGTCCCTACTGGGGTGCCTGGCCAGCCTGGGTGAGGAGCTGAGGGCTGTTTGCAGGCTGGCCAGAGCTCCCATTGACCCAAGGTCCCAGCGAGGCTGGCTGGAAGCAGGTTTCTGGGGTTTATTGATCTTCTATAATTAAAACTTTGTTGCCTTGAGTGGAGGCCACAGCCTGCCTAGGCAGGTAATGAAGCCTCCTGTTGCTTCAGTTCCCTGGCTTCTATAATTGAAATTTTGTTGCCTTGAGCAGAGGCCACAGCCGGCCTAGGCAGGCAGTTTCCTCCATTGCTGGTGTCCTGTTTGCTCTAGCTCCATGGCTGCTGGCCGCCATCTTGGCTGGGTTACTTTGCATACAGCTGCTCTGATTGACTAATGGGCATGGCTTGGCTGGTGGGCGTGGCTTAGGTAAAATGGAGTGATGGTTAACTTGCATATTACTCTCTTATTAAATAATGTAGATACCATTGTAGATGCCATTAATGTAGATACCATTGCTGTTCTCATTTAAAGATGAAGAAACTAAGGCACAGGGTAGTTAAGTAACTTCGCTGAGGTTATATAGATAATAAGTAAAGAAGCAAGATTTGAACCCAGGCAGCCTAACTCTAGAACTTTCTGGTTGGATGGATTCCTTCTGGAATTCATAACTACTAGAGAGAGGAAAGAACACCAAGGACCGTGTAAGCTGTTGGTGCCAAGGGAGAAAAGCTCACCTAAAACGAAGCCTAAAGAGAAAAAAAAAGCTGAAAGGAGAGGAGGAGGGAGGAAGAGAGCAAGAGTGAGTGACTGGAAGAATGAGAGGCAATATGAGAGATATGAAATATTACTGATTATTTTGTTTAAATTCTTGGAGAATATGAAGCCAGAAACTACCTTTGGCCTTCCCAGTTATACAAGTAAATAGGGTCTTTTGTCATTTGTAACTATTGGTTTTTAACCAGAGGGCTGTGGACTCTGAGAAAGGGCATACCTACTAAAAAGGCTAACTGGACTCAAAAAACAAAAAACAAAAAACTAAAACAAAACTAAAACAGAGCCTAGCAGCCATTTCTGCACAGGGGCCTCTCATGCACTCTGCACTTCAGGGAGAAGTCCGCACCGAACTACCTACCTCTGCACTGAGCTGCCCGCCTGCACTCTGTTTCTGCCACCTGAGCCAGGCCTTAAAAAGGAGTTCCTGGAGTCCTGTTCTAACAAATAAGACTGAAGTTTTTGTTATATAACACCTACATCCCCATCAACATCTTTACTCACCAGAGTGGCTCCATTCTGACCAGTCAGGACAGTGCTTTTTAGGCCAATCAAACTGTGAGGATTTGGAGTCTTCATTTGCATGAGGATGGACCAATCAAGGATCAGGGGTGGAGAATTCTCTAATATAAGTCAGATCCCCTTAGCCTCTGAAAGTGCACTTTCCCTTTCCACCAAAGACTGAGTTTCCCTAACTGAGCTGAAACAACAGAGCAGCCTGAACTGGCACAGAACTGAGCAGACCAGTGAGGTCTAGCTAGAGCGGGGCTTGGCCCCAGGGCTACTCACAGTCGGGCTGTGCTCACAGCTACGTTGTATCACAATTGAGTAGTTTTGCACTGAATAAAGTTTCCTTCTTCACCACACCCCAAATTGGGGATTCCTGTTGGCATGGAATTGGCACCAATGACCATCGGTTCAGAGGGTTCACCCACAATTCTACATAAGTTCTCTGTATATGAACAGGACTATAAAACAGTGTATATGCATGTCTCTGGGGAGAACCTCAGAGGAGAATGAGTCTGCCTAACTGCCATGTGTACAGCATTGTAGCCAAATCGCCTCTGCTAAAATTTGGAGAGGACACTTAGAACTTTCATATGGCTAGCCAATGCTTACATTAGGTCTATTCCAAGAGCTACACTTACACGGAGCACAAAGGCTACTTCCTATAGAAAGCCAAGTGCCACATTGCCTAAAATCTCTCCATAAAAGATTTATTGATTATAACTTCTAATCATCTCTTAAAATGCCAAGCAAGTTCCTATTAAGCATGATGAATTGAAAATGCATGCTTGCAATCTAAATGTCCATCAATGAATGAAGCAGAAAATGTGACACACACACACACACACACACACGTATAAAGGGATATCATTCATCCATAAAAAGAAGGAAATCTTGCCATTTGTGACAACATGAAAGATGAATGGACTTTGAGGGCATTATGCTAATTGAAATAAGTCAGACAAAGACAGGAGAAATGGTGAAGATATTAAGAACACACACACACACAAACCCCACAAACTCATAGAAACAGACAAAAGTATGGTGGTTATCAGAGGGAAGGGTGGTCAAAGAGAGTAAAGGGGAACAAATAAAAAGGAGACTTGACTATACAATAATAGTATAGATGCTCTATTAGAGAAGTGTCCACCTGTGACCTATATTAACCAGTATCACCCCAATAATTTCAATAAATTTTTTTTAAAAGGCAAACACCATATGATCTCACTTATAAGTGGACTCTAAAACACAAACAAACACCAAGCTCATAGCTACAGAGAACAGACTGATGGCTATCAGAGCTTGTGGGGGTGGGGAGGCAAATGGGTGAAGGTGGTCAGAAGAAACAAATTTTCAGTTATAAAATAAATACATCCTGGGAATATATGGAGCATGGTAACAATAGTTAATAATAATATACTGTATATTTGAAAGATGCTAAGAGAGTAGATCTTAAAAGTTCTCATCACACACAAAAAAATTATAACTATGTGTGGTAATCGATCTTCACTAAATGTGATATCATTTTGCAACATCTACAACTATGGAATTACTAACTTGTACACCTGAAACTAATATAACATTACATCTCAATTTTTTAAAAAGTATGTTTATGTCCACTTTTTCTCCAAATCTCACTAAAATGATAGTCTGATAGAAAACCCTAAAGATTCCATCAAAAATTATTATACTTAATCAATGAATTTGGCAATGTAGCAGGATACAAAATTAATGCCAAGAAATCTATGGTATTTTTACACACCAATAGTGAACTTACAGAAAGAGAAATTACAAAAACAATCCCATTTACCATTGCACAAAAAAATTAAGACAGCTAGGAATAAACTTAACCAAGGAGGTAAAAGACCTGTGCTCAGAAAACTACAAAATGTTGAAAAAAGAGATAAAGGAAGACATAAACAGATGAAGAACATACTGTGTTCATGGATTAGTAGAATCAACATCATTAAAATGTCCATGTTACCCAAAGCAATCTATAGATTCAATGTGCTCACCATTAAATACCAATGGCATATTTCACAGATCTAGAAAGAACTCTCCAAAAATTCATCTGGAATAAAAAAACAAAACAAAGCAAAATAAAAAAAAAAACACACCACACAATAAAAACAAATAGCTGCAGCGGTTCCTGAGAAAGAAGAACAAAGTAGGAGGGATTGTAATACCAGATATCAAGCTGTATTACAAAGCCATTGTCCTCAAAACTGCCTGGTACAAGAATAGACATATAGACCAATGGAATAGAATTGAGAACCCAGAAATCAACCCAAACCAGCATGCTCAATTAAAATTCACAAAGGAAGCAAGAACATACAATGGAATCAAGACAGTCTCTTCAATAAATGATGCTGGGAAACTTAGTCAGACATATGCAAAATAATGAAACTAGACCACCAATTTACATCATACACCAAAATAAAGTAAAAATGGATAAAGGACTTAAATGTAAGATGGGAAACCATAAAAGCACTAGAGGAATCCACAGGTAGCAAGATCTCAGACATATGCCGAAGAATATCTTCACTTACACAGCTCCTAGGGCAATGGAAACTAAAGGGAAAATAAACAAATGGGACTACATCAAAATAAAAAGCTTCTGCACAGCAAAAGAAACCATCAGCAAAACAATAAGAAAATCCACTGCATGGGAAAACATATTTGCCAATGGTTTAATATGTTTAATCTCCAACATTTACAGGGAACTCATGCAACTTAACAAAAGGAAGACAAATAACTCAACCAAAAAATGGGCAATGGACCTAAATAGACACTTTTCAAAAGAAGACATAAAGAAGGCCAAGAGACATATGAATACATGCTCAAAGTCACTAGTCATCCAAGTGGTGCAAATCAAAAAGACAATGACGTACCATCTCTCACCTGTCATATTGGCTATCATCAACAAATCGACAAATGACAAATGCTGGTGAGGATGCAGAGAAAAAGGAACCCTCATGCACTGCTGGTGGGAATGCAGACTGGCGCAGCCACTGTGGAGAACAGTATGGAGTTTCCTCAAAAAACTAAAAATGGAACTCCTATTTGACCCAGTGATCCCACTTCTAGGAATATATACCAAGAAACCAGAAACACCAATCAGAAAGGATATATGCATCCCTATGTTCATAGCAGCACAATTCACCATAGCTAAGATTTGGAAACAGCCTAAGTGCCCATCAGCAGGTGAGTGTATTAAAAAACTTTGACACATCTCTGCAATGGAATATCATGCCACAGTAAAAAGGGAGGAACTCCTACCATTTGCAACAGCATGGATGATACTGGAGAGCATTATGCTAAGTGAAATAAGTCAGTCAGAAAAAGATAAATATCACATGATCTCACTCATTTGTGGACTATAATGAACAACATAAACTGATGAACAAAAACAGATTTAGAGACAGAGAAGCATAGATCACATGCTCAAAGCTCAGAGGGAAGGTAGGGAAGGGTGGGGGTAAGGGAGAGAGATCAACCAAAAGACTCATATGCATGCATATAAGCATAAGCAACGGATTCAGATAATAGGGTGTGAGGGTGAGGGCAATACTGGGGGAATGAGGAGACAAGGGGGGATAAACACACATTTGTAATACCTTAATCAATAAAAAAATTTAAAAAATATAAAAGATATCACTGTAGTTCGGCAGGTCCTCAAATAACATCATTTTGTTCAGCATAGCTTTGTTATAATGTTGATTAGATGCTATAGGAACTTAACTCATATCCATTAGTCTATGGCAAATTGGTTTTGACGCACACTGTTTTGCTTAATATTGCAGAACCTATGGATGACAATTAGAACCTATTGTATTGTAGGACACAGCAGACGTTTCTAATACCTCACTAATGATTTTATATTTACTGCTCAGTGAAAGTATTTAAATATATTGAGTTCAATGAAATATGTTACTAACATTTTTTAAAAAATAAATAAAATAAAATGATAGTATGTCAATCCTGGTTCAGTTTGTCTTCAGGCCCATTTCTCACTCTTCCCTTGTTTTGCTCTGCTCTGTTATGCGGAGGGACTGCCCTCTGTGAGGCTGGCTTCCCAGGCTTCCATGAGCTCAGATACAGGAGCACTGATGGGAGGTTGCAGAGTGTGGAAAAGGAGAAACTAGAATATTTCTCACGCCTCTTGTCTGCCCCAGGAAGTGAATTTCAGGCAGTGGCTGGTGCTCCTCTGAGCCTCCAGCTATGAATAGAGCAGATTTACTATGGTTACAGCTTCTACCAGACTCTGGTGACACCACCACTTCGCTTGATTCCTCTAGCCTGGTTAACAGAATTGATCATTTACAAAGTGAAAGATAATGGGGAAAAATCTCTGTTAAGAAAGAATTTGAAAATACCTTTTTTAGAATCTGTTATCTTTTACTCAGCAAATAAAAGGCTTAGGCACAAATAGGATCTCAAAAGAAAAGACTAGATTTGAAAAAGTAAACACATTTATTTTTCCAAAAAGAAAAGACTAGACTTGAAGAAGTGAACACATTTATTTTGAGATATTGTGGGAAATGAGCCATTTCTATACTCACATTGATTAAGTGCACCATCCTTCAAGTAAAGATATCTAAGAAGAGGCAAAGCAGCTCAAAAAACACCTGTAAAGCAAGTGAGGTTTGGTGTGGTGTATACCATGCCCCACTTGGATAATCCTTGAAATAATTTGGAACCCAGTGCTCTTGGATGTCATTTAGGAAAGTGACCTGCTCAAATAACGAATGCTACATGGTTTCAGATATTATCTCTTGTAGTTTACAGTTTATGTTATTTAGAAATGTAGTTATCTCCTATACAATTTATATAACATTGAAAATATTTTAGCATTATTTACTCTGTTCTGTCTACTTATCACCTGTGTGTTAGTGCCCAGGAATAAATGGTACCACTCTTGCATATTCTATTTCTATTGCAAAATCACATATTTTTGGCTTTCAGTTTATTCTATAATTGTGGGTTTTGACTCAATATACTTTTTATTATTATGCAGGTCAAATACCAGCCAGTATTCAATTCCCTTCTCCTTCAGTGCACTTGGGAGGATTTTATTTTCCCTCTTCCGAAGCTAGGCAAGAGTATGTGACTAATTCCAATAAATAGATTTAATATACTGTCCTTATTTGTATATACCTTTAAGAACAAATGCATTTTCCTGAAAACATGGCACTTTGCATTGGCAAACAGTTATAGGAATAAATTCCTTAAGCACCATTTAAGAAATTTGGTTGAAATTTTGGAATCTCACACCAAAATGCTGACTATTAAATCGTAATCTGTTATATACAATGCCAAATGAAATCCTGCTATAATTCACTAGATAAAGTTTAGTTTTTACATCATTTTGATATATTTACCTCAACCAGTTTAGCCACAAATCATACCTTATGGTTGTCATGTGAAGGCAGTAAAATATTATATACCTTCAGATGACCTCAATCCAGAAATGTTTTTCACTGTTCACATTTTATCTGTCAAATAGTATTTTCTTTAAGAAGTAAATACAAATGCCATTATTGGGAGAAGCTACCGGCCTGGGACAAGTTCTAGCATTTAGTGTTCTGACAGACCTTAATTTGGATATCAGCCAAAGTCAATAAAACTTGTTCATGCAGAACCTTACCTGGTTTTCACCACATCAAGGGGGTGCATCAGGCAAATTTCTACAAGACCTGAAAGATGATAAAAAAAAAAAAGTCCAATAAACACTTATGTAAACACTGGTTCTTATTTCCTTGACCTTATTGATTTCTCAAGTAAGAAGATTCAAATAAGAAACTTGGGACATTGAATATGACAGCTAATAGTTGTGGGGTAGTGGCAGAAGACAAAAGTATAATATGATTTTATTACAGTGGAAGCAAGATATGTGAGTACTTATTGGTGCCCTGGCAAAGCAGGGGCTGTAGGTAAAAGAAAATGAAAAGAAATCAGATGTCCTAAGTCCCAATCAGCTAGGCAGGAATCACTGTATCTCAATCCAATCCAATAAATAGATACATGAGGAAGAAAGGGAGGAAAGAAAAAAAGGGAGAAAAGAAGAGAAAGAAGGTCTTTCAGCAACCCCTACACCACCTACTGAAATGGCAAATCATGAGCCTCTGTTTCAGGATTCATGGGATAAAGATTGATAGCTTAACAGAGAACATGTATTAAGTGTTTATTGTATGCCGGGCATTTTTCTAAGCAGGACTTAGTTTATTTTATTTAATCCCCACAAGAGTTCTTTGTGATAGAAAGTAATCTTATCCCATTTTACAGTAGAGATAATTGAGTCACATTAGATTAGTAAATAATTTGTCTAAAATCTCATAGCTAGGAAGTAGTCTTAATCCCACATAACCCATGATCTTAACCATTGTACAGTGAGGAAGAATTTATAGATTCTTGCATATTCATTGTAAAGCCCCCTTCCTATTGTGTGAGCAGACAAGAGTAATAGTAATAATCACAACAATTACCTTACCTGCTGTCTCTACACAGGGGTTGATCATTTTTTGAAAGGTTTCTATTGATTTTAAGGAGAGATAAAGGGAGAGGGAGGGGGAGGGAGAGAGAGAAAGAGAGAGAGAGAGAGAGAGAGAAAGAGAGAGAGAGAGAGAGAGAGAGAGAGAAATATCGATTGGCTGCCTCCTGCAGCCCCTTTTGGGGACTGAGTCCTCAACCTGAGCATGTGCTCTGACCAGGAATGGAATATTTAACCTCTTTGAGCATGGCACCATGCTCAACCAATTCAGCTACACTGGCCAGCGTCTCATTGATGATCATTTAACATGTATTATTCCTGATGTGCACAATTATTAAGCAAAGAAAATTTTATATCATATTTACTTGAAGATAAGCAAACTAAAGTAGATAGTGTTAAATGATTTGCCTTAAAGCCACCCAACAGTATTGCAGGTCTTTTCTTAAGGGTAGAGCACTTATCTCTTCTTCATTTGCAAACTAATTCGATTTGAGCTTATCTGTAATTTAGTTCTTCTCCATCATATTTATAGACAGAAATATCTTTTATTCCCTTACTGGTCAGCTTCAAGAAGCTCAAGTATTTGAACCTTCCCAAAGGCCAGCATTGCTTCCAAAGAAGCTTTAGAAAGTCCTCCCTGCTGTAGTTTACAAGTCATATGTATTGATCCAAAACAACAGTCTTATTTTGGCTAAAATTAATAGGACTCAAGGTTTATTTCATTCCAGCAAGGAATGCTCTATAGTCATTGGTAATCAAGTCACTGACCCAATCAGAGTCATGCCTAGAGAATGAAGAAAGGAGCAGAGAACAAGGGTAACGGCATTACTGGGCATAATTACAAGCCCCTGAGACACTGTTTTTGCTTTATGAATAAGCCTTATTATTCAAGAGTGCAGAGGTGGATCTCTTCCTTGCAAACAGTAAGGTCTCAATATACTTCCTCTTGTTTGAAAATTCACATTTACCTTGAACCTTAAATGATACAATAAAGTAGATGGATTTAATTGATATTTACAGAACATTTCATTCAAAAGCTAGAGAATACACATTCTTCTCAAGTGCACATGGGACATTCTGAAAGATAGACCACATATTAGGATACAAAATAAGTCTTTGCAAGTTCAAAAAGATTGAAATCATATCAAGCATCTTCTTGGATCACAGTGGCATGAAACTAGAAATCAACTACAAAAAAACAACTCAAAAAACATTCAAACACATGAAAGGTAAATAGCATGTTATTAAATAATGGATTTAAATTAATGAGTTACCAATGAGATCAAGGAAGAAATTAAAAAAACTACCTGGGAACAAATGAAAATGAACACACAACAAACACAAATCTATGGGTTACAACTAAAGCCGTCCTGAGAATAAAGTTCATAGCATTACAGGCCTACCTCAAGACACAAAAAAAAGCTTAAATAAAGGATCTAACCCTACTGCTAAAAGGATTTGAAAGAGAACAACAAGCAAAGATTAAACTAGAAGGAAGGAAATAAAGATCAGAGTAGAAATAAATGACAGAGACTAAAAAGACAATACAAAAGATCAATGAAACCAAGAGCTTGTTCTTTGAAAAGATAAGCAAGACTGATGAACTTTTAGCCAGGCTGATCAAGAAGCAAAGAGAGAGGACCCAAATATATAAAATCAGAAATGAAAGAGTCAAAGTAACAACTGACACCACAGAAATACAAAAGATTGTATGTAAAAAATGGTATGAAAAATTATATGCAAACAAAATGGACAACCTGGGTAAAATAAACACATTCCTGGAAACTCTTCCAAAACTGAATCAGAAAGAATCAGAAAACCTGAAAAGGCTGATTACAACTTATGAAATTGTAGTGGTAATAATAATAATAATAATAATAATAATAATAATAAAAACTCCCAGCAAAATACTATCAAATATGACCCAGCAATACATGAAAAAGACCATAAACCATGACCAAGTGGGATTTATTCCAGGGATGCAAGACTGGTACAGTAATTTCAAATCAATAAATGTGATACACCATATAAAATGAAGAATAAAAATCACATGATCATATCAATAGATGCAGAAAAAGCATTTGACAAAATTCAGCACCCATTTTTTAAATATATTTTTTATTGATTTCAGAGAAAGGAAGGTAGAGGGAGAGAGAGATAGAAACATCAATTGATAAGAGAATTATTGATCAGCTGTCTCCTACTGGGTGGGCTCTGAGCCCACAACCCAGGCATGTGTCTTAACCAGGAATTGGACTATGACCTCCTAGTTTATGGGCCAACCCTCAACTATTGAGCCACATTGGCTAGGCTCCAGCATCCATTTTTTACAAAAACTCTCAGCAAAGTGGGAATAAGAGAATCATACCTCAACACAATAAAGGTTATATATGACAAACCTTCAGTCAACAATAAACTAAATGAGTAAAAACGAAAAGCATTTGTCTTAAGAACAGGATCAAGACAGGGATGTCTGCTTTCACCACTCTTATTCAATGTTGCACTAGACATTCTAACCATAGCAATCAGACAAGAAGAAGAAATAAGAGGCATCCAAATCAGAAAGGAGGAAATAAAACTCATTATTCACAGATGACATGATACATAGGAAACCCTAAAGACTCCACCAAAAAATTACTAGATTTAATAAATAAATTTGGCAAAGTAGCGGGATAAAATTAACATACAGAAATCAATGGTATTATTATACACTAATAATGAACGTTCAGAAAGAGAAACTAAAAAAAGAATCCAATTTACTATTGAAAAAACAACAAAAAAATAAGATACCTAGGAATAAACTTAACAAAGGAGGCAAAAGACCTGTACTCAGAAAACTATATGACATTGAAAAAAATAATGGAGGAAGATACAAACAAGTAGAAGCATATACCATGTTCAGAGAGTGGAAGAATCAGCATCATTAAAATGTTCATACTACCCAAAGAAATCTATAGATTCAATGCAATTGCTATTAAAGTATCATCAGCATATTTCCCAGATCTAAGGCAAATATTTCAACATTGTATATGGAACCAAAAAAAGACACTGAGTAGCTGTAGCAATCTTGAGAAAGTTGGAGGGATCATGATACTGGATATAAAAGTGTACTACAAAGCCATTATAATCAAAAGAGTCTGGTACTGGCACAATAACAGTCATATAGATCAATGGACCAGAACAGAGATTCCAGAAATTTTCCTATGCCAATGATCACAGCAATGCAACTTAAAAGTACAATGAGGTATCGCCTCACACCTGTCAGAATAGCTACCATTATTAACTCAACAAAAGGCAAGTACTAGTCAGTTTGTGGAGAAAAGGGAACCCTAGTACACTACTATGGGGATGCAGCCTGCTGCAGCCACTGTGGAAAACAGTAAGGAGTCTCCTCAAAAAATTAAAAATGGCACTCAGTGATCTCACTTCTGGAAATACACCCTAAGAATCCTGAAACACTAATCAGAAAGAAAATGTGCACCCCTATGTTCATAGCAGTATTATTTATAATAGCTAAGATCTGGAAACAGACAAACGCCCATCAGTAGATGAATGGATAAAAAAATCTGTGGTACATTTACACCATGGGATACTATATGGCTGTATAAAAGAAGAATCTCTTATCCTTTTCTGCAGTATAGATGACCTAGAGACAATTATGCTGAGTGAAATAAGCCAGTCAGAGAAAGATAAATATCACATGATCTCATTTATATGTGGAATCTAATGAACAAAATAAAGTGATGAGCAAAATAGTTCTAGAGGCAAGGATGGATGGAACAGACTGACAGATCTCAGAGGGGAGAGGGTTGTGGGGGATGGGAAGAGATTAACGAAAGAACTTATATACATATATGCATAAGCCCATGGACACAGACAATAGAGTGGCAAACTGGGGTAGGGTGGGAACTGGGTGGAGGGGGAAGGTGGGGGGGGAGATTAGGGGGTATCTTTAATAATGTCAATAATAAAAAATAAACTTAAAAAAGTTTATCCTGGAAACTCGACTTTAGGATAACATTCTTACCAACCACTGCAGCAGGTAGATATCTACTAAGGGCATTCTGTGCATCTTATGAGCATAAAGGAAAAAGACACTAAGAATCACTTTACCAAAGAAAGTCACACAGTTTCTCCCATTGACTTGGAATTAGAAAAGAAGCAAAATAATAAACACCAAACAGCACTAGTTGGTATAGGTCTTGAAAAGTTTACCAAGAATGAAAAATCCAACAATTCATTAAAACTAGCAGAACTTGGAGAATCTGTTCACATTTATATATATTAATTTATTTATTTGCAAAATTGTTCCAGTTTCATGTATGCTAATATGCATTTCTGGCAGTAATATTTTATTTATTTATTTATTTTAAATTTTGTTTTTTTGCTTAAAGTATTACAACGAGTGTTAGATAGGTCTCCATTTTTCCCCCTTGACCTTCCCCCTCCTCTCCTACCCCCCAGTTTCTTGTCTCCATTGATTATGCTCATATGTATGCATGCAAGTCTTTTTAATAAGTTTTCTTTTCCCAGAGAATAGTTATTTGCATTTTCCCAGAGAATAGTTATTAAATAGCATTTGCTTATTTTTCACACTGACAAGCAAGCAAGAATTGCTA
Organism: Murina feae; assembly: GCA_004026665.1. Classification (NCBI taxonomy): domain Eukaryota; kingdom Metazoa; phylum Chordata; class Mammalia; order Chiroptera; family Vespertilionidae; genus Murina; species Murina feae. The sequence goes on from PVJC01008531.1 coordinate 42,996, forward strand.
TTAGATTTTTAAAACTTAGACAAAGACTAATTTTTAAGGTTGGACCTTATACAAATGAAGAAAGCCCAAAGCAGATTGATATTGTGAATTTATCATATTGCCAGAATTTTCAGTGTTCCTACAGATTCATGCCACTTCAGTGGAATTCAAATGAAACTGGTAATGGTGCCTAACATGGGTACAGAAAAACACGGGTTAGTCCCTGAATTCTTTAAAAAATGGATTATCTTTTATTGATTTTAGAGAGAAGAGAGAGAGAAACACTGATCTGCTGCCTCCCTCATACCCAGACCGGGATCAAGCTGGCAACCAGGACATGTACCCTGACCTGGTCAGCAGCCTTGCAGTGCACGAGGCTGTGCTCAATCAACTGAGCCACCTTGGCCAAGGCACTCTCTCCTTTGAATTGACTCAGGTGCGTGCCTTCACCTGAGCCAAATTTCAGGAAAGGATTAACATGGCTCTGTTGCAAACATTCCCCCAGCCTCTATCTCTTTTGAGAAGGTCTCCTGGCCTGTTTAACCACAAATCTGCACTAAACATCAACCTCATCCCCTTCCTCTTATATAACCTGAACCACACCTCTTTTTCTAAGAAAAGTACCAACACTATCATGCAATGATTAGTCCTGACTGGTGAAAGAACAGTTTCTTCTCAGTGTCCAATTCCCTGTGCTTGCCCTTTTCTCTGGAATGTTGTCCCTTAGTAAGGACACACACACATTTCTGAGAATCCTACTTACCTTGAGTTCTCAATTTGAACAACCATTTTCCCAGAAATCCTGGGGCAGAGACTGTTATTTGTCCCCAGGTACTTATCCCCTTTCCATTCTGGCTGTCCTGAATACATATTGTATTTCCCAGTCTCCCTTGTTGCTAGGCATTACCATGGGACCAAGTCTGGTCAACTGAATGTAAATGAAAGTAGTTTCAGCAACTTCTGGGAACTCATCTACAGGTAGGGAGCCTGCTGGCCTCCTCCCTTTTCCTCCTTCCTGCTGGTGGAGTGTTGACACAGGACTAAAGCAGGCATCTTAGACAATTAGGTGGCGTTGGGTATGGAGGCCACACAGCACAGCAACAAGGAGTTCTGGTCTACCCCTAGGTGTTCTTGTTGGAGACAAATGTCTCTTTCCTTTAAGCTCCTGTCATTTGGGTTTTCTGCCATTTGTACCTGAACTTAATTCTAACTGACATGGGAGCCCTTTGACGTGCTCCCACAGTAACCTGACCTTGGGTTATTTCTTGTCACTGCAACTGTTTTCTTGTCTGAAAGCTCCATGAGGACAGACTCCACCTGCGTTATTCACCGTTGCATCCCCATCACTGTACATCATAGCTGGCACTCAGTAGGCACAATAAAACTTGTTAATAAACAAATTAATGCTGATTATGGTTATTGCACATACCATTATGCCAGCTGATTCTCAGCTGAACTGGCAGCTATGTGTTTTGCGTTTACTTCATTAGTTTGAACATTATACAAGTAAGCAAATAAGAAAAGAAAATTTGGCAAAAATTATATGAAATACAGCTCAGAACTTGCTTGAAAAAAAAAAAAGAAAATGTAGAATTGAAATATCATTCATATTCGAGAAAGCAATTAATCAATCAGCATTAATGGACTGCCAAATGACTCCTGAGAGCTGTGTGCATGAGAGGGTACTGTGTGAGGTGCTGGGACACACCATGGTGCAGTTCTAAGGGAGCCTGCAAGGCTGAGTGAGTCAAAGGCAGACACAGATGGGACACACTGAGGATGGCATTTCGGTAAGGGGAAGATGCTAAGCAGAGAAGAAAAATATGCATAAAACTATGTTTCAGGCCCAGTGACTTAGTGCTACTGTTTACAGTATGAAATGCTGCTATTTATATTCCACATTAATTCTAGTCTTGCATACTATATACTTTTATCCCAAATTGTCAACTGTCTACAAGAACTATGTCATTGTTCTTATAAAACTAGTAACAGAAAATATGGACAAATAAAATTTTTTAAATAATATTTTAATTCATTTATTGCCTGGGTGTTCCTTATAATTGAGATTACTTGCCCTAAGTCACAAGATTGATTTATGTGAAGTAAAGGCCATTTGAAATTTATATGTCAAATGTAAATATGAATATGAGTCTCACCAGGAAGCAGTCCCTACAGTTTTCACCTACTTTGCCAATGGTAGATATCTTATAACTCAACAATATCCTTTCTCCTTCCAGCTGGGAGTAGAAAACCACATTAAAGGCATTCCTTCCTAGAAAGGATGGGATTATTCTCATTTTGGAGATTTAACATGCTTAAAACATAAAGCAGAAGATCCTCTTTTTTAAAACCTATCCCTTCATAACCTGAGCCATCGGAGAGAGCACTGAGAGTGCACTACCATATTGGTGGGCTGGCTGACTGTGGGACAGGTGCTTACTCTAAGAGAATTCTAAAGTACAGAAACTGGGTATTAGGTTCATTCCTGTGCCTTCCTTCCTGCTCCACCCCTGCCTTCACCCCAGAATAGTGATGCAATAGGCTTCAGCAACCTTTTTAGCAATAGGGGGAGAGGATGTGGAAGACAAACTGGGTGTCAAAAGTTGACTTGAAAATAGTTTATTAAAGAACTAGAGGCTCAGTGCATGAATTCATTCATGAGTAGGGTCTGGCTGGCCTAGCCCCAATTGGGATGGGTCAGAGCTGGGCCAGCTGAGGGCAGCGGCTGCAGGTGATTGGCCGATGAGCCCCACCCCTGATTGGGGTGGAGGGGCTGATTGGGGGCAGACCCAGCTGTGGGGAGGGGCAGTGGGCAGTGGGCTGGCCGACCCTGGCCCTAAATGGGGTGGGGAGGTCTGGGTCAGGGGCTGGGGGAGAGGCCAGGGGAGGTTGGCCAATCAGCCCAACCCCTGATTGGTGTGTGTGTGGGGAGGCAGGGGGCAGGGGGTGATCAGGAGTGGAGCTGGTTGGGGAGAGAGGCTGCAGGCTGATCGGGGTGGTAGGGGCTGATTAGGCCAGCCATGAGGAGGGGCTGTGGGCAGTAGGCCATCCAGCCTTACCCCAGAATTGGGTGGGGGGGCTAATTGGGGGCCAGCAGCTTAGGGGAGGGGCCATAGTGGTTGCCTGGCTGGCCCTGCCCCTGATCAGGGTGGGGGGCGATCAGGGCTGGGGCCAGTTGTGGGGAGGGGCTGCAGGCCGATTGGGATGGTGGGGATCCATCAGGGGTGGAGCTGACTGGGGGGAGGGGCTTAAGTCAGTTGGCTGGCTGGCTCCACTCTCTATTGGGGTAAGGAGTGCAATCAGGAGCAGGCTGCCAGGGGAAAGAGCACTGGAGGTTGGCCAGCCGGCCCCACCCCATGATCAGGCCAGTTCACTCGCCACAGTGGGCATCATAGCAACAGTCATTCTGGTTGCTGGCTTTTTATATATATAGATGATGTCAAGTTCCTATGGTACAAAGTAATGCAATTTTTGCCATAAGTTGGAATCCACCTATATAAGCACCTATGTCACTCACATGGAGCACATATACAGCAGTAGTGAAGTGAAACAGTAAAAAAAAAAAAAATTAAAAGAAAGATAACAATTCCTGACCTTTACTTGTGGTAAATAAATAATAAAAAATATAAAGTACATATGTACATACATCAAAATGACAGAACTTTTATTTTTAATAAATAAATGGGAGATGGCAATGTAACCATGAAACAATGTACATCGAGTATGACGTAACTCAAGGACTGTCTGTATTTGAGAACAGAGTATTCTAAATTTACCCTCTTGTCACTATATCAATTCATTGCTCCTTTCTCTAAAATTCCATTATGTAACAATTACTATATATATTTTATATTACTAATTATATTACATTATTTTACAAATATTCAATATGGAATTTACCATACCATGCTATAGCTAGTAATGTATAGAAATATATATCCAGACATTGTAGTCTTTGTGAATGACATCTAGATTTGTGAAAACGTGTGGTCAAATACAAACCATGAGGTCATTAAAAAAAAGGAGTATTTAACGTTATAGGCCCACTGAGTAAATAATGTAAAGTACATGAAATACACTCAAGAAGTTCTCTATCTACACTCACTTCTTTGGTGATCTCACCCAACCCATGGTTTTAATTAACATCTATCAGCTAACAACTCACCAATTTACGTTTCTAGTTCAGGCTTTTCTTCCAAAGTCTAGACTTAAATATCCTATTGCTTATTTGACATCTCTGCTTGGATATTTAATACCCATCTCAAAATGCCCACATCTAAAACAGGATCCTCGCCCTCCTCCCTCCATCCCAAATAAAACAAAACAAAAACTAACCTGTTCAACCTTGTAATCATCACAAACTCTTCTTTCTCCCAAAACCCTTTTCCAGTCTATCTGAAGATATTCATTGGCTTTTAAAATATATTGAGATTCTTACCATCTCTCACTTCCTCCAACTGCCCCTGCCTCTGGTCAAAGTCAGGAGCATCATTTCTCGCTGATTAATTGCAGTACCTCATTAACTAACAGGCCTCCCTCCTTGTACCTTTGACCCCTTCCACCTGCTCCCACCATGCAGCCATAGTGATCTTTTAAAAGGATAAGTCATTTCCTGTCATTCTTCTGGTCAGCAATGGCTTCCCATTTCACCCAGAGAAAAGCAAACAGATCTGGGTCTGCAATCTTCTCTCACCAACTCTCTACTCTCCCACTCACTCATTCTGTTCTGGCCACTTGCCTCTTTGCTGTTTCCCAACCTTGCTAGCACTGCTTCAGCGTTCAGCCTTTGCACTAGCTGCTTCTTTGGCGGGGAGTGCTCTTCTCCCAGGTTCCACTTGACCAACTTCCTCTACATGGTCAGTGAATAACCTTGACCACTGTAGCACATGGGCCTGTCTCTCCTCACGCAGCACTGATAAAACTTTATGTGCTGTGTTATTTCCTCTTCCCATAGTACTTAGCAACTTTTAGCACATTCCATTAGTACTTATTTATTAGTAGGGGCCCGGTGCACAAAAATTTGTGCACTCGGGGTGGAGGGAGTCCCTTAGCCCAGCCTGTGCCCTCTCACAGTCTGGGACCCCTCAGTGGATGTCCTATGATGGCCCCAGTCTGCCAGGCGCCTTTTGTGTGTGTGTGTGTGACCACTGGGGACCTGCCCCCAGCTGCATCTGAGGCTCGGAGCAGTCCTCCTGTGTGTGTCTACCTGCTGGGGACCTGCCCCCAGGCACACCGTCAAGGCTTGGAGCAGGCACCCCCTCTATGTTGATCTCTCAGACTCTTGCCCTCCCCAGCATGTTGTTCTCTTTTTTGAGCTGTGGCCAGGGCTGGGTGCAGCCTGCCTCCCAAGCTTGCCTACTGCCCAT
>PVJC01008532.1:0-48359 GCA_004026665.1 Murina feae
CTAGTTTATAATAGAAAGTTGAAATTGGACAGGGAGGTGGAATTGGTGATAATACAAGTAGATGAGAGCATAGCAAAATATATGCAACCATGCTCCCTATTTCCTCGCATTTGCTCAGCAGTACCACCACCCTCACTCTCACTTGAATTAATGCTGGAATAAGCTTACTTCTTTGGTCTAGATTTTAATTTTCTGTTTTGAGGAATTTTTATCATTCACATTTTATTTCTAATATGGTTCACATATAAATCCTAAAAATCTACAGAATGGGGACACTAGCACAAAATTTAAACTATATAAATACATAAATATCACATGATCTCACTCATTTGTGGGATATAATGATCAACATAAACTGATGAACAAAAATACATCCAGAGACAGAGAAGCATCTAATAAACCATCATACCTCAGAGGGAAGCAGGGGTGGGAGAAGGAATAAGAGATCAGACAAAGGATTTGTATACATGCATATAAGCATAACCAATGGACACAGACACGAGGGGGGTGAGGGCATGTGCTAGTGGGAAGAAGTGACCAGGGAGAGGTCAATGGAATAAAGAGGAGACATATGTAATACTTTAACCAATAAAGAATAAAAATAAATAAATATCTAAATACTTCTATTTATTACACACACACACACACAATTTCCTCTCTTCTGAGTTCCCAGTAGCATTGCTGTTATCACCTTATTCAGAGGACATTAAATAAAAGTTGTGCATTCATTGGACTTGCCTCATGTATTAAACAATGTTATTAAACTCAGGGACTATGCCTTTCACATATTTGAACCATATCTTTTATATAGTCTTGCTTGCATTCAATTCTTACTCAAAACATATTTTCAAAGGAATCAAGTCTTAAAGAGAACTGACACTAACATTTGATTCCATAAGAAAAAACATGATGTCCCAGTATCATGTTACTGATCATGTTCTGGAAATAGAATTACCCCCACTTGTATTATTAATCCATTATTGTACTATTTTGCCAGTGGTCAGCACAGTTAGCTACTAGTTATTGTGTACCCTGGCAAAAAATTCCCCAAGTTATACTTTATATGGTCAATGCCTTCTTTGAATATTTTTAGCAAATAGATAGTAAATTGAAATTTTGTAGAAAATATTTTGAGGTTGACATGTATGCTATGAAAACAAGTCAAAACATGGCATTAATTGGGAGTGGAAGCAATGGACTTATTGATTGATGGCTATATTCTAGATCTTCACCTGGACGTTAGTTATAGTAACATAAGTGAATCCTATATAATAAAAGGCTAATAAGCAAATCAACCAAACAGTGGAATGACCAGTTGCTATGATGCATATTGACCACCAGGGGACAGACGCTCAATGCAGGAGCTGCCCCCTGGTGGTCAGTGCACTCCCACAGGGGAAGCTCTGCTCAACCAGAATCTGGGCTCATGTCTGGCAAATGCAGCAGCAGTGGTGGGAGCCTCTCCCACCTCCACAGCAGCACTAAGGATGTCTGACTGCCGGCTTAGGCCCACTCCCCTAAGGAGGAGCAGGCAGCGAGCCTAAGCCATCAGTCAGACATCTCCTGAAGACTCCCAGACTGAGTGAAGGCCACAGGCTGGGCTGAGGGATGCCCCCCAAAACGTACGAATTTCATGCACTGGGCCTCTAGTATATTTATAAAATTGATGAAGTAAACACAAAATTTCACACTTTGTTATTTTTATAACTAATAAAAATAAAGCCATATGCAATAATAGACTAAACAACAATAGTCATAATTCTGAGCTAGTTACTTTTGAAACTACTCTCATCAGTAAACTGGGAGGTAGAACAAACAGCAATGGCACAGGTTTTTTGTTTGTTTTTGTGGTCAGACCTATTTGAGACCTGGTTCTGCCATGGGTTCTTGGTGTGTATTTGAGAATTGCAATTAATCTTTCTGAGCTGTGTTCTACTGTCTTTAAAGTAAGGATAGTGAAATTCCCTATCTCACCAGTAATGTAATACTTAAGTAGATGACATAGCATTTACTGGTATATACAGATATGGAAAGAGTACAAAGTTGAGTTACTATCTTTGTCTTTCAATTTCAAATACAAACATTAGCTTTGTCTGAAAACTGCCATTCTTTTAAACAACTAAATAGTAAGTACACATGTTAACATTTTATATAGCACAAAATTAACTGAGATGTTTTCCCTAGTGAAGTAAATTCTCATAAAAACCAAGAAAATAAATATATGAGCATAGAATCATAATCACAATATAATTGATGAAACTTAAAAAAAATACCTAAAAGCATCAATCTTCTTAAAGTCAACTTCATAATAATGAAGAGCTGCCAAGACCCATATAATATTATTTCACCCTTATCAAATTTCCAATCTACTCAGTGTATTTCATGTCACTCAAGATGATGGAGTTTGAGTTCTAGTTTGTCAAGATGGAGCACAAAACATATTCTCTGTCACCAAGGGACTCTAAAAGTGGAAATAATCAATGTGCCCTTAATACTTCATTATTTTTCATGGAAAAAAATCACAGTCCTTGAGATGTGGGTTGTCCGGTATGTGAAAATATACTCCTTTCAAAATTTTAGAGAATACTTAAAGAAAATGGACTAAACATGTTCACATTTAAGATGCAAAATGAGATAAAGAAGCAAAGTTTTCCAAGCAAGAGACTGTCTCTATATTTGTTTAATATTGATCTTCAAATAAAGGATGTCATGTCTTGCCAACTGAAATCATTTGAAAAGTTCTTTAGATGATTGTTTTATTTTTATGTTTATAGTTTCAGGCTGTGAAATATATTATGTAGAATCCATCACATTTTCTATATAATTTTGATACCAAAAAAAATAATGTGGATGTTGTCTGAGCCCCAGTTCTTGCCTTGCAAAAACTGAAGAATGAAGTCATGGACAAAAACAATGAATGAGGGCAAGGTTTATTGAGAGACACCAGGACTGGAAAAGGTGTAGCTGGGTTCCAATAGTAGGCCAGTGTCTGGAGCTTCCTTTCCAGGTTACAGTCGGGAGTTGTTTAGCATCGAAGCTAATTAAAATCAAATAGTCGATGTGTGGGGGCCCACATGGCCCTAAGCCACGTGGACGCAGGAATGTGCTCCCCTGCCACAACAATGAACATCAGAAATATCTTGTAGGTGGGGAGAAGAGAGAGAGAGAGAGGAAGTGTGCACCTTCTAATTTAGGAAGTGGGTAGTCTTGCTAGCTCCTAATTGGTCTTTTCAAAGAAATCTGCCTTAGCAATATTCTTTGGATTAGTTTATACACCTTACTGCTTGTGATTGGTTATCTGCATGCTGCCTGTCTTAGCAGCACCCATACATTTTGAAGGTCGCACCTCTCTCCTGAGTGCCCATCCTTCCCCGCTCAGTTGGGATGCCTTTAGTAACCCCACCTAGTTGGGTACTTGGCTCTATTTCCTTTCCCATGGTCCTACCTCTATCTGCCCAGCTTTCATGTACCCCTGAAACATATCCATCCAAAACCGTTCTGATCCATGGGCAAATATCAGTCCATCCATTGCTTATAAGGAAGCATCTTGCTTCCTTGAAAGAAATTTGATATGTAATGGAGAAGAAGGTTAATTTGATAATTTCTAAGAATCCAACGGTGTCTTAGGGGTACTCTCTGTTTTGTTGTTCATTTTAAGATTGCTGTCTTTCCCTGCACTCTCAATCATAGTAATTAAATGTGAGTATCTATTATTATGACTATAATTATGTTTGCATAGAAATATATAAAGCTTTGGCACATTTGCATGTAAAGATGTAAACTTTAAATAATTGGCATAATTATGTATTTACCATTTAATGGTAATTATATTAGTTAAAGTATGATATGCTTTGCTAAAATAAAAAATATCCTGTCCTAGCCAGGTGGCTCAGTTCATTGAAGTGTCATCCTGTGCACCAAAAAGTTGTGGGTTTGATTCCCCTTCAGGGCACACATGTAGGTTTCAGGTTCAAGCCCCAGTTGGGGCACATATAGGAGGCTACTGATATCTCTCTCTCTCTCTCTCTCTCTCTCTCTCTCTCTCTCTCTCTCTCTCTCTCTTCTTTTCTTTCTAAAATCAATTTAAAAAAGACATAACTCAGGTAAGGATTTTAAAAAAGCCCTTAAAATCTTTTGTCACAGCAATTAAGTTTTATTTCTTGCTCATGATCATGTCAATTATAGATTGACAATAGATCTGCTGCATAGCATCTTCATTCCAGTATTCAAATGACAAAATAGTATCTTGCTGAACATCTTAGAAGAGAGAAAAGAGTGATCACATCGGGTGCACACATCACTAATGGAAGTCACATGGACTTTTCAAGCTCAACATGATGGGCATAGGCAATAATTCCGCAGAGTGATCTATGTGGGGAAGGAATAATATGTGGAGATATATTCACCACATATATTCACCACAGTGCTTTAGTATATTCATCACAGTGCTTTAGCAATCATTTCATTTTAGTTTACAAGTAAGGAAGATTAACCAAGAAGAATACAAGAGACTGTCCTATAATTAAGGTGACCAGATTTTAACATTGGTAAAGGTGGTCACCATTGACCGGGGGTGTTCTTTTTTTAAAAATTATTATTATTATTTAAAATATTACAAAGAGTAGTACATATGTCCCTTTCCAAAAATCAGGACATTTTTAAAACGCCACGGGATGCAGGACAAATATTAAAAATCGGGACTGTCCTGCCAAAAGCAGGATCTCTGGTCACCTTACCTATAATATACCTATTCTATATAATAAAAAGTTAATATGCAAATCAACTGAACAGCAGAATGACCTGTCGCTATGATGCACACTGACCACTAGAGGGAAGATGCTCAACACAGAAGCTGCCCCCTGGTGGTCAGTGTGCTCCCACAGGAAGAGTGCCACTCAGCCACAAGCAGGCTGATAGCTGGTGAGTACAGTGGCCGGCCTCCACAGCAATACTAAGAATGTTCTGATGCGAGCAGGCCTAAGCAGGCCAAGAACTCCCAAACTGTGAAAGGAGGCAGGCTGGGCTGAAGGACCACTCCTCCCAACCCCAACCACCTTGAGGACACAAATGTGCAACGACCTCTAGTTTCATGACAATTGTCCTAACTTGCATATGTAATCATGGTCTTCTTCTCAAGATTAGTATATATAAACATAAAAGGTTCTTAAAATATCCACCATGTTTCTATGACAGAGGGAGGAAGGGAAAACGGGGGTAAAGCAGATGGCACAAAAATGTGTCTTTGGATATTATTATTAAATAAATTATTGATAACAATATATCCACTTTGAATTTGGTTATATATTGAGTGAATCACCTCTACTTATTTTCATGTTTAAAATAATTAGTCCCTGGGGAAAAATAAATTCTAATGAGAAATAAATATTTTGTGGAGAACCATATGCTCATATGCAAATTAGTACTATAAACTCTAGAAATCTTTTAGCCTTCTATTTAAATTTTATACCTCCTTCAAGGGCAGGCATATCTTTGAGTTTCTGTATGTTTCCAAACTATGATGAATTGTCCTAAGTATTCATATTGTTATTTAACTCTTGTGTGTGTCTTCCATATGTTCAAAACAAGTAGAGTTTATATACTTATAAAGAAAAGATCATGATTCTATTTAAACCTGAGCATGGCAAATAATAAACATTTTGTAAGTACCTATTTAGTTGTTAAAATTGTAGACTATGCATTTAAAAAAAATCATTTCATACTGTGGTTAGCCATAAATGTTGATTAGCCCTATAGAAGGAAAAATAAAAATTATCTCTTTACAAACTGCTCAATATTTTCAATGACACAATGACATTTTATATAAATTGTTTGCTTGCAGTTTTTAGAAAAATCAAATTCAAAAAAATAAAAAGATAAAAGTTGTGTTTCTTTGTAGGGTTTTCCCTTTGAAGTATAATGGGTAGATGAAGGATCATCAAAATAGGTTCACAAATATGAATTTGATTCATTTCTGCACACTTAACTGTATGAATCTGGTGAGGTGTTTAACATACTTGTTTTAGTATCATCATTGACATAATCAGGAAACTAAGGTGGGGATTCACTTGTCTTAAAGCATAAAGCCACACATTTCTTATTCTTCTAAATAGTATAGCAATGGACAATTTTTAAAAATTTCAAATTACAAAGTAAAAATATCAATACGTATTTTATTCTCATTAAGCAAGCAATGTCATTGTAATTGTATTTTGCAATGAAAACTTAAGGGGAAATAAATTATGTTTAATATATATATAATAGAGAAATATGCTAATTAATTGGGATGCCATAACCAGTTGACTGGACAGGGGGTTGCGTGCACAGCATCAGGGGTGGGGCGGCAGAGGCCTCCATGCGCCTATGCTGGAGGAGGGCCTGATCAGCAGCTCCAAGGGCGGGACAGGGAGGCAGGGGCATGGGCTGCTACAGGGCCTGGAGAGCAAGGCAGGGCCAGACCAGCAGGCTGCAGGGCCCGGGGAGCGGGACAGAGCTGGATCGCAGCAACTGCAGGGGCTGCTGTGCTGTGGGCCCAGGTCAGGGCTCATGCAGGAGGCAACCAATCAATGTGTCCCTCTCACATTGATGTTTCTCTTTGTCTTCCCCTCCCTCTTCCATGCTCTCTAAAAATCAATGGGAAAATATCCCTAGGCAACTCAAGGGTGGGCGGCCTGCTGCGATTTCCAATTGCATGCTGGGCTCCTAGTTAATGTAATAATGAATGGTGTTTTCATGAGTGTCTGCCCCCTGGTGGTCAGTGAGTGTCATAGCGACTGGTCAACTGGTTGTTCCGGTTGTTCCGTCATACCAGTCGCTTAGGCTTTTATACATATAGATAAGCTACTCATCATAAATATATAGTGAAATATCCAATGACAAGACAGAGTATATATATTTTATCAGATACATATTTAAACAGAAAGCATTTACAGGTTATAACTGGAGGTAAATAAAATCCATTCAATTGTTTTCAGTAAATATTTTATTATGCACATGTCATACAATAAGTACTTCATCATGTATTACCTTATTTAACCAGACCTGCTTTTCAGCATATACTACAAAGAACCCTGCTGTGCTCTCTTCCATCTTCCAAGAAAAATCCTTTTTGCAACCTCAGTTAACCCTTCCTATAACAGTCCAATAACACATTTGTGGACAAGATGATACTCAGTTCACAATTAACAATTCAAACACTTAATGTCCAAAAGCACTTAATGTCCACTGATCAGATTTTCCTTTTCTCCAAAGGTCCCAGTTTCATTCTAGGGCATGAGTTTACTCCTAAGCCTTGGGGTTTTCTACTTTGATTCGCTGATAGAGAACTCTAGAGCTCAGCAGAGCATTCCTATTTGCCACAAATCCTTTCATTGCTGTTTGTTGACCTGTTTCATGCATACAAGAGCAGAGTAGCTACCTACAGCTTCTGGACCTACTGCAGAGCTTCCCTTACTCTAAGTCGCACTCAAAGATATCAGCCTTCCTGGTTTCCAGTAAACCTGCCAGAGTAGCTCTCAAACATAGAAGGTGTCCTCTAAAACCCAAACAGGCCCACTGAGTGCTGTGCTTCTGGATTAATAACTGGTAACTGAAACTGCAGCAATCTTTCCTTCACTTCATAGGGCCTATCCTGGCATGCTGTCAGCCACAGGTCCTCGAAAAACGTCAGTGAACCCAGCTGGTGTGGCTCAGCGACTGAGCGTTGACCTGTGAACCAGGTGACTGTTCGAGTCCTAGTCAGGGCATAGACTCCATTACCAGTGTGGGATATTCAAGAGGCAGCTGATCAGTTATTCTCTCTCATCATTGATGTTTCTATCTCTCTCTCCTTCTCCCTTCCTTTCTGAAACAAAAAATATATATATATATTTGAAAAAGAAACTTCACTGAGAGTGTGGGCCCCTGAATTTCTTTTGTATTTTTCTCTCAATCGCTCACATAATGTGTGTTGCTAAAGGATCTAAGCTACTTGTTTTTCTTCTCTCATCAGCTCCAGTGTCAACAAAGTAGTGAAGCAGCGTGATCTTCTGTGGGATGTCAAGGAGATCAATAATTTCAGCAGACTACCACTGAAAGTGGAATTGGCATCAAGCTGAGGTGTGGAACTGAAGAATACTGAGGATTGCCAGGTAAAGGTGAACTGCTTTTGGTCATTCTTTCAAAACTATATAGGGACGAAAGCATTTACTAAATGAACAGCCACTTATCTGGCCCAAGGTTTTATTGATTTGCTTCAGTGTGTATGCACATTTGGAGGAGCAGCTTAAATTGGAGTCACCTTCTGATTATGATAATCTATAATCATTCTCCAAAGTTTATCTGCTTCCTTTACAAGTGAAGTAGGGGGAGATGGGGTAGAAATCACTAGACATTGACAATAGATTAAAATTGTGGCACCTATTTAGTAATAAACGTATTCAAGATTTGATATATTTCTGACATAAAATGAATATCTAGACAGCTCATTATCCTTATTTTTGCCATGAGTGGGAAAATTAGTATTACTCTTAAAATTTTCAAATAGTTCATGCTAACATTTATTGTACTATACCTGCATTTTCTCATATTTTTCTACATATTTTTAAATCATTTATATAAATAATAGCAATAATAAGGAGAATGCATTGACTATAGAATAGATTTCTTATAGAAAGTAATATGGGACCTTAGACTGTTTTATAGTTAATGCTACATAACATTAGGGTAAAATGTTCAAAATATCTTATAATAAAATAAATTTTAAAAACTACAACTAAGTCATCCACAAGAAAAATATTGTCATGATATATCCAATTTAAAATCAGATAATAAATTTATTGTAAATTTACAGGATAGTATACCCTGATTTTCCATGCCTTAGAATATATTTTAAAGCATCATATACCTTAGTCAAAATAAAATGCAAAGTTAAAGTGAAAAACAAGGTACCCAGCAAATACACAGAATAAAAGATAAGCAGTTCTTAGGGTGTTGAAATTAAAACTGATTCTGATGTCTAATTAACCCCCAACCTGATGAATTCATAACTTGAGAAAATATTCAGAATATTAATATTAATGGTTTTAACTTCCTTTTATTAATGAAACAGTTTCTAGCTACAAAATAATATTCAGAATATAATTAGGAAAAATATCATGCAGGTCTTAGATTAACTACTCATGGAGCACATGAAAATATGTAATCATATGTTATATACAATATTTCCACTCAAACTAACATATTCTGGGTCTCCTTTTTAATGTGATTTTTAAAAATTTAGTATAATTTGTAATAAAATGAACATTAAAAAGTAAAAAATTCTGGCTGGGTTTGCTCAGTGGTTAGAGTGATAGCCTGTGGACCAAAAGGTCATGAATTCAATTCTTGGTCAAAGGCATGTACCTGGGTTACAGTCTGGATCTCCAGCCCCCTGATTGGGGTGTGATAGGGAAGCAACCAATCAATGTGTCTCTCTCACATCAATGTTTCCCTCTCTCTCTCTCTCCTCTCCTCCTCCACCTCCTCCTCCCTTCTTACTCTATTCTCTATAAAAGAAAAAATGGAAAAAAATCCTCAGGTGAGGATGAACATAATACCAATAAAATAATAAAATAAAATAATTAAATGCTATGTAATAAAGAGGGAATATGCTAATTGACCCTCATACTATTTCAAAGATGGTGGCATCCACAGCCAATAAGGAAGGAATATGCTTTGACTGCCCCGCCATCAAAGATGGTGGTTCCCACAACCGTAAGATGGTGACGCTCAGTCCCCTCAGCTCCCCACATCTGCCTCCACAGTCCCCCAGTCCCCTCAGCACCCCAGCTGCCTGGGACACCTGAATTGCAGGTAACCAGGGCCGCCAAGGCTTCCATGGCCAGCAGTAGCAGCAGCAGAGGTGTGATTTCTGGGTTACCTCCCACTCCTGAGGGCTCCCGGACTGTGAGAGGGGGCCAGGCCGGGCTGAGAGACCCCCCTCCAGTGCATGAATTTTCATGCACTGGGCCTCTAGTAAAATATAAATAAAATAAAATAAAAACCTACCAATTAATGATTGTTTTGCTGTCCTAAGAAATTTAGGAGAGTAATTAATAGATAAATATTGGTACTTAAAACATGATTTATAATTCTTTACAAAGTATTTTTTATTATTCACAAACGGCCCTCAGCCACTCACCCAGGCTGGCCAGGCACCCCAGTAGGGACCCGAATGCTGAATGGGCTGTGGGAAGCCTGAAAATGGCCCTCAGCCCCTCACCAAGGCTGGCCACACCCCCATGGGGTGAGGGTCCACACTGGGGGGCTTGGCCAGCCTGCAAACAGCCATCAGCTCCTTACTCAGGCTGGCCAGGCATGCCAGCAGGTGGAAAACCCCCGAGGTGTCCCAGACTGCGAGAGGGCACAGGCCGGGCTGAGGGACCCCCCCGAGTGCACAAATTTTTGTGTACTGGGCCCCTAGTATTTTATAAAATTACTGGAAATCTCCTTTTTGGTGTTGTGAAATAAACTTATAATAAAGAGGAAATAGATCTCTTTACTAGGATTATAATGAGCAAAACAAATACTGTAATTTTTTTATTTCAGCATTCATCCTAAATCTTAAATATACAAACTTTAAATAAAGTATAGTTTTCTGATTTTTTGTCTTCTACTCATTATTATTTTTTTTCCAAGACATTATTTTGATTTGGATACTATTGTTAATCTTCTCCAAAATTCTGGTTATTTTACATAAAATATTTTTATTTCTCTTGATTAGCCATATGGCAAAACATTAATAATGGAGTAGAACATCTTAGCTCAAATACATTCTCATTAAGCCTGTTCTGTAATCAAAAATGTTTCTTGGCTAGTTTCATCATTTCCAGTAGCAGGCAATACGGAATATTATCTACATGCCATCACATCTGTCTGTAAACTAATGAGTTCCCTTAACTGGAACTCTGGCTTATGGAAATGGTTGGGCAGTTAGAAAGAAGCTAATGTTTAATTCCTGTATTTACAATAGTTGAGAATAATGAACTGAGGTTATCCTTATTTTGAACTAGATTCTCCATGATGATACTACCTGCCATTTCAGAACATGCATTTCTGCCATTACCTCAGTGGAAAAACAACCCTTAACCTGTGGGGTTTTTTAATGTATTTCTAGAATTTACTCGTTCTCTTAGCATGTACTGAAAATTAAGTATAATTCTAATTCTGAGTCAGAATATATTATGTAGCATTTATGAGAGAGATAATACAGAAAACTTGAACCAAAATACATAAAGTATGGTGCTAAAGAGAGATAGTCAATTATGGCTTTGCAAAACCATTTTGAAGCTGAAAATATTGTTGATATAAAAAGCTAATCTATTTCTGTTACTGACTAAGGTGTGTGATAATTATATTTATGTTATCAAGGGTAAGCAGGCAATGGATATGAAAGAGATAAGAACAAATGAACCTATTTCAGTGTTATCCAAGATATATTTGCCTTCCACAGGAAGGCATTAAAAGGAAGAGCAATGCTGTTACTCTACTGTGAAAAGAAAATTATGAAATTTTAAAGTTGTGCCAATAGGAGCAAAGAGAAGTGGAGAGATGGGTGAAATTGATCACTCTAAGCAGCTGGTTTCAGTAATTCAGCCTGCTCAAAATATATGTTTATTACAGAAAGTCAGTAGCTCATGCAACATGCTAATTTATGAATGTGGGAGCTAGCATCCCTCCAAAACATTTTATCAGAAAATATTTTTTTGAGCTGGTGTACTATAAAAGAAATACTTTCAGTTTTTAGATGAATGATGACTAACAACAAGTCAGATGTAGTTTATTTTATTTTTCTAATATTGGTATTCTCCTTTAGGCTGGTTTACGCATAAAACATGAAAAGAATAACGTAGTTAATATAAAACCATGCATTATGGAAAAGCACAATTTGAGAACAATAACATTATTCCCACATTAGAAATGCAACGCTATGGTAATTTGTTACGTTTTTACATTCACATTTATAAGACGTCTCAGACTTAAGGTATGTGTTTTGATAAAAAAAAAAAAACAACTGTTTATTTTCTAAAGGGTCATGTAAAAGTGCATTTGAAGTCCCAACTGTTCTCACTACTGAGAAAAACATCATGACTGATTATAACCATAAAGATAATGGACAAATCAATCCACATTGCTATAAGTGTGAAGAGGATGAAATTTTATAGTTTAAAATAATGCACTTACTATCTCAAACATATTTAAAAATAATAACAGCATAATACGTTTAAAAATATAGTACTCTAACATACCGACATGTTAAACTTTGGACATAGTCAAAACTTTCCAAATTGTTTCCTTAAAAACTTTACTAACATGCTATGCAATTAAAATAAGTTCTTGAAATGTCCTCTCTGCTAAGGTAGTCAGTAGTAGTGAAACCCAAAATGCTCTTGTCTTGCAAAAATAGAAGAATGAAGTCACTGACAAAAACGATGAATGGAATGGAAATTTTATTGGGAGAAGCCAGTCCTGGAAAAGGTGCAGTTGGTGTCCCAGGAGAGGCCAGTGTCCAGAGCTTCCTTTCCTTGTACAGTTGGGAGCGGTTCCGTAACCAAGCTAATTAAAGTCTATGAGTCCATGAGTGGAGGCCCACATGGCCCTTAGCCTCGTGGGTGCAGGGATGTGCTCCCCCACTACAGGAATGTCAGGTATCCACTGAGAGCTGGTCACAGGGAGAAGGAGATCAGAGGGGAAGCCTGCGCACTTTTAAGTTAGGGGTGGAGACAACCTTGCTAGTTCCTGATTGGTTCTCTGCAAGCTGGGAACCAATTGGTCTGTCTTAGCAATATCCTTCTATTTTAAAGTTCATGCCTATCACGTGCACACTCTTCCTTCCCACTCAAGTTGGGTGTCTTAGTAACTCTGCCTAGCTGGGTTCCTGGTTTCGCTTGCTCCTCCCTTGGGTCAGGCCCCTATCAACCTGACTTTGTTCTCTCTCTCTAGATCAGTATTGGCTACCGTATCGTGACTTACAGCACAACCATAGAACATTGCTATCATCACAACAGTTCTATAGGACAGTGCTATTCTAAAACCTTTTAAATGTATATGAAGAGCTTCCTAATTTACCTATATTATTTTGTCTGTATTTTATCAAACATGGGAACCACTATGGAAAGGTAATATTAGATCATAATTTGTTTTTAAAAGACCAAATACATACATAGCTATTTTGAATACAAAATCTCACAGAAATGACATTTATTTTTCTCAGCTGTTTTTCTAAGTTAATTCAGAAAAAAAGAAGGTAAATTAAATCACAATTGATTACACATCTCTTAGCAGTGAGACTCTCATTTTTACTTTGTCTCCCAACTGCAATAAAACTTAGACCAATTAATCTTTGTTCAACAACAAAGAGAATATTATACAGAGTGGGGCAAAAGTAGAGTTACAGTTGTATATATGGAAAAACAACACAATCTAATCTAATAAAATAGTAATATTGAAACGGACCATTTCTCTGGGATGCCTAAGCTACACCCACCAGCCAATCAGAGTGGCTGTATGCAAATTAACAGCCAAGATGGAGGCCGGCAGTCACAGAGCAAGAGTAAATAGGCGGCTTCCATTGCACCAGGAGTAAACTGTCTGCCTAGGTTGGCTGGGCCTTTCTCTGCTCCAGGTAACATAGTTGCAATTATAGAAGCCTCGGAGCTGAACCAAACAGGAGGCTTCTGTTGCACCTGTGATGGAGGAAACTGTCTGCCTAGGCTGGATGGGCCTCTACTAAGGCAACATTCTTTCAATTATAGAAGCCACGGAGCTGAAGCCAACAGGAGGCTTTGTTACCTGTCTAGGCCTCGATTTAAAGCAACAGTGTATCAATTGTAGAAGATAAATAAACCTCAGAACCTGCTTCCAGCCAGCCTTGCTGGGACATTGGGTCAATGGGAGCTGTGGGCAGCCTGAAAACTGCCCTCAACCCCCCACCCAGGCTGCCCAGGCACCGCAGTAGGAACTGGAACCCTGAAGCGACTGTGTGCAGCCTGAAAACACTCCTCAGCCCCTCACCTAGGCTGCCCAGGCACCCCAGTAGGGACTCAAACCCCGAAGGAACTGTGGGCAGCCTGAACACAGCCCTCAGCCCCTCACCCAGGCTGGCCACACCCCAATGGGGTGAGGGTCCACACTGGGGAGCTTGGCCAGACTGCAAACAGCCATCAGCCCCTCACTTAGGCTGGCCAGGCATGCCAGCAGGTGGACATGCCCCGAGGGGTCCCAGACTGCATAGGCTGTGCTGAGGGACCTCCCAAGTGCACAAATTTTTGTGCACCAGGCCCCTAGTAATAAATAAATAATAATATAAGAATAAACCGTTTCTCATAACTGTAAACCTTTTGTCTCACTCTATATGTTTTTTCTATATATTAAACTACAAAATATTTACAATATAAATATATTAGTTTTATGACTTAAAAAAAAAATCACTTAAAATGTCCAAACATCAGTTTACTCAGCTGAAAAATATAATCATTGTATCTGTTTTACTGAATCCAAAAGTTTTTTATAAGTATTCGTTTATAATTTTTCAATTGTATGAGTATTAAATTAAATCAGTGTTGTGGCCCTGGCTGGTTTGGCTCAGTGGATAGAGCATCAGCCTGTGGACTGAAGGGTCCCAGATTTGATTCTGGTCCAGGGCACATGCCTGGTTGTGGGCCTGATCCCCAGTGGGGGCCATGAAGGAGGCCGCCAATCAATGAGTCTCTCTCATATTTAATGTTTCTGTCTCTCTCTCCTTCTCTCTCTCTGAAATCAACAAAAATATATTTTAAAAAAATCAATGTTGTGAAGATTCTTTTCAAGGAAGAACATCAACATTGCATTTAAAGTACTCAGGAATAAATCTAATAGCATTATTAGTCAATTAGAGGCCTGGTGCATGAATCTGTGTATGGGTGGGGTCCAGTCAGCCCTGCCCCTGATTGGGGTATGGGGGCCAATTGGCAGTGGGGCCAGCTGGGGGAAGGGGATGTGGATGGTTGACTGGCTGGCCCCAGCCCCTGGTCAAAGTCCCAGTTGAACTCCCAGTCGAACTCCCCATTGAGGGGGCAATTTGCACATTAGCCTTTCTGTATATAGGATGATTAAGAATTTTCTTTAAAATTCTTTAGATTAAAAGCATATTTATTTTAACCATACATCTACAATATCACCTGATGCTTTTCCAAATACCCATTGATTACTGACTGCATGTGTGGTTTATAAGAGGTTTGTGATCATCAGTGGGTATGGTATTTTGTTAGTTTCCCTTTAGGACATAGATTGATGCTTTTATCCTCTATGAAAGCCAGTATGATCACTCAGCAAAGATTAAACCTTAATTTTTTTTTTGTAAATAGAGTATGATATTAATATTGGAAGCTCTTGGAAATTATTTAAAACTTATCATGTTTTCTGCCCTCACTGAGTGATGATTGATGAGGCAATATTTGCAATGTGTAATAGGTTTCATGAGTGAAAGCTGTTGAATAAGTAATAGAGTACAAGCTCTGCTTATTAAATAATAATTAATTTCAGATTTTACTATTTTCCTTCCTTTCTAAAAATCTTAGAAAATCAAGTAATAAAATATTTAGAACATTTAAGAAACAAAATTAAGAAAAAAATATTTTTTTTCATCATGGAACTATTTTTTAAAATATTTTTTATTGATTTCAAAGAGGAAGGGAGAGATAGAAACATCAATGATAAGAGAGAATCACTGATTGGCTGCCTTATGCACTCCCCTTATTGGGGTTCAAGCTTGCAACCGAGGCATGTGACCTGACCAGGAATGCAACCGTGACCCCCTGGTTCAAAGGTTTCTCAACCACTGAGAAACGCCAGCCATGTGATCATCATGGAACTACTGACAACTCTTGTTATTTGTGTTGGTATGCGTCCCCCCCTCCATGCAGGTATCTTAATAATCAAATGTTTATATCAATGATTTATTGGTTTTTACTTAAAATGAATTATGATGCTCTCTAATAATACATGCTGGTGGTTTTGTGGTTATTCTTTAAATTGACTCAATTAAAAATCCCTTCTGAAGTTAAATTCTGTTTTTCTCTCTGATGTTTGTATTTGGGAGATACTTTGTTGCTATTTTTTTTTGTGTGTTTAAGATTGCTGAATTAAAAAGTAAAGCTAACCTTATAAAAAAGGTATATTCTTTCTCTAAACCCTAATAATGTTGTAGATGTTGAACCCTTTTGAAAGATTGACTAAGAAAAATCTGGATTGCAGGAAGACCTGCCCTCTGACGTTCACAGTATCCCATAGAAAACAGTTGTTCTGAGGAAACATCTACTCCCTCTAGGTGGTTCTCAGGTCCATGGTGCCAGATCATACCGTTAGGCCAGGTTTTGGAAGATTCTCCTCCGGGAAATGTGAAAGGGGTAAGCAGTACAGATCTGTAGCTGCAGAATAGCCATGGGGACACAGATTGCAGCATGGGGAATATGGTCAATAATGTCAAGATAGCTGGGTGTGGGACCAGATAGGTGCTTGGGACAGCGTGGGAACCACTCTATAGAGTGCGTGGCTTTCTGGACACTTCGCTGTGCATCTGAAACTGGTACGGAATATGGACTGTGATTGAAAAAATAGAGAGAAGGAAGAAAGTTGTGGCAGGATAAAAGGATATTTGTGAAATAATCTTAAGGTTAGATAAAAAAGGTCCTTCTCTTTGTCTAAAACCTAGTAACTATTTACTGTAAGGATTTCTATATGTTCATGGCATGACACTATTTTGACAGAGTCTTCCTTAGGCATGATTTGATTAAGCCATGGTTCAATACCTGGAAATTGCCCTATCAATTGGTTCTTAATACCTTTTATAACTGAGGTTTTCTACTGGATGTAATTGAACACATTTTCTCTTTCATCACATTCCTTGAACACGATCCAAGGTGAAAGGGGTGACGATGGGGAAGGGCCAGGAATGGGGGGAAAGTTGGATTAGCACGGGTCCAGCAGATTTCCTTACAGGAGGAAGGCCAGCACTGACAGGCAGAGCTGTCTTCCTACTTCCGCCCCTCTGAACACCTCGCTCACTTTTGCCCACCCTTCTTGGGCAACTATTGCTCTCCAGAGCAGGCATCTGAAAGGGCGGGACTTGAGAAGGAAAGGAAAATAGAGAAATCATTCTAGTTGCTGGAAGAGGAGAATGGAGGGGGCCAGGTAATGCTCTTCTTCCTGAGGTAATATCTGAAATATGATGAGGAGGATGATGATTATAATAAATTCTCAAAATGTTTGATTTCCTTGATAATTAATGCAGTTAGGTACCACCCTTTGTCTTAATTATTAATTTAATTAACATAATGTTTAGGTGAATTCTTTTTCCCTCCATTTAATGTTTTTAATTTCAAATGACCTCTATTTGAAGTTATTATATGATTTCATTGATTTATCTCTTTGCTGTTTTTTTTTGTGCTTTATAATTTTCTTCTCTTACTCTGACATGCACACATGAGAAATTTCAAATTCTTTGAATGACTTTAGTTAGAGAAATAAAAGTTACAGTTATATTTGTTTAAAAATGTCTAGAAGAAAAATTTGGCTGTCATGAGCATTCAAAAATCAGATGGAAAATAAGCACTCCTAATTAAGGAAGAGATTGTCAGATGACCTCAATATGTCATGGCCACAGAACTACTATTTAAATGACAGCAAGAAAGAAAGACAAAGACTAGGACTTCTCTTTAAGATCCATATATTATTTTTGCATCCCAGGAATACAAATAACAGTATGTCACACAGATTATAACTTCCATAAAAGTTTTTAAACATTTAAGTTTTAAGGAATGTTAGTTTCTTGACTATATAACATTTTCTATAGAAAATCAAAACTAATCATTTAAATATATAAAAATTTATACTACCAGTATTTATATTAATTAATCTAGCTCCACATATGTGTGAAATTTCTTGCAGCTCTAAATTTATTTTGGCTGTGTATGAATGAGGATGATCATCATAATCATGATAATCACAGTATCTGAAAACAATAAAATGAAATATCAAATTTTACTTCTTCCAAAATTCATACCTTTAGAGAGAAGAAACCTAGAAGTACTTATTGCACCTCTTTGAAATAATTTTTAAAGTCACTAATCTCTAGCATGAAGATTAGTATATGTATTTAAGTCTTAAAAAACTTGAACATTATTTAACATACCACCAGAATGTATATGTGCATGTGTATTTTCCAGTTCTGATATACAACAGAAAAATAACTGACAGGCTTTGTACCCAAGCCTTTAGTGTATGCAAACTAGATAAGAATATTGTAAATATAAGTGAACAAACATAAAAGATAAAAGGGGGCAAGATATGTTAAGCTTTATCAAAAAGAATGAAAATAAGCAATGACATTCAAACATCAAAAGAATGATGTTGGTAGAAAAGAAAATCCGTTTTATAGACATCAAGGATGACATTAAAAGCAAAATAATTAGCAATGAAAATGAAAGTTAATAGAGTGCTTGTCATTATTCCTTAAATATGTACCAGCTAATAATATTAGATCAATGAGAAATTCTTGTGATGTATCTTAATTTAATTTCTTCACACATTTCAGACAAATTACAAATTCAAAATCAAAATAAGAGTTTAAAACGTCAAGAGTGGTCCTGAAGCAATATAATATATTTTTATAAAAGAGTATGCAGTGCCAAGTGAGTAATAAATAGGTGAATATCTTACATCAAAATACTGCATATTAAGGGATCATATGACCCAATTGTTGGCAAGTACTTAAAATAAACATATCAAATATCCTTGAATTTGAAACAGATATCCTTAGATGACTTTAAAACCACGAATTCAACAGTTAAATGACTTTGTTATTGAGTATATCAATGTTCATAAATGAAATTAAATTGTAGTACAGTGATCTCACTATGACACACAATATTTGTAATAGATAACTTGGAAACTAAAGTAATGAGCTGTCAGGTTGTCAGAGGGTCAGTGAAGGGGCCTCAGAGTATAGACCTGGTAGAGGGCTGTGGAACTGACAGTGGGCTCTGCCCCTCAGCCAGTGAGAAAGCAGGAACCATAGAACCAAAGAACAATCACAATCACAAAGAACCAAATTCTGCCCTAACCATGTGAGTTTAGAAGAGGGCCCCAAACTCCAGGAAAAAAAAAATGCAGCATGCCAACATTTATGATAGGTCCAGAGCAGAGGGCCCAGTTAAACAACATAGACACCTGACCCAGAGAGGTATGAGAAAAGGAAGATATGTTGTTTTAATTCTCTAAGTTTGCAGTGACTTCTTTGTAGTAACAGAAAACTATTACAATTAGTGCATCAATATGGAGAAGTTACAAGAGAGGAGAGATCATTGTGAACTCAAGAGATAGTGTTAGATAAGTTCATACTACTCAAACAGAATTCTAAATCTGTATTATTAGGATTGATCTTATTCTTTACTGTATCTTGGGCCTGATACTGTAGAGTGTTTTTGTCATGATTTTTATTCTTAAGCTCGAGGCTCACTGCACGAATTTGTGCACCAGTGGAGTCCCTCCACCTGGCCTATGGGATTGGACCAAAACTGGCCCTCCACATCCAGAGTAGTCCTGGATTGCCAGAGGGCACAGGCCAGGTTGAGGGTCCCTGCTGGTGCACGGTCAGGGCCAGGGAGGGACTCAGGAGATTGGCCAGTCAGGGAGAGACCATGAGAGGGGTCCAGGGCATGTCCAGCCCATCTCATTCCCAGTTGGCCAGACCCCATCAGCAAGTTAACCTACCAGTCAGAGTATCTTCCCCTTGGCCGTCAGTGCACATCATAGCAAGTAGTTGAGTGGCCTTAGCATATCATTAGCATATTATGCTTTGATTGATTGAAAAGACAATTGGGTGACTGGACATTTAGTATATTAGGCTTTTATTATATAAGATTTTCAGCTTCTTGACTTTGAATAGCTTCAGTGGAAATTTATGGATTGAATAGCTTTTTATGTCTGCAGAGAATGTGGTGACTTGGAACTCTCAACCTGGGCATGTGCCCTGACTGGGAATTGAACCCACCACTTCGCCACTTTTTGACCAACCAACTGAGCCACACCAGCCAGTGTCCATTGGTTTCACAAGGTTGCAGGGTTGTGCACTCTCCCGTGTTTCTTCATACCTACCAGTCGTTGTTCCTCAGGCTTTTTTGTTGATTCTTCCTTTTTACCCTTAATGTTGGAGTTCTCAAGAACTTGCAGTTTGGGAATATTCTCAATAAAGAGAAGTGTATCATTTTTCTAATTCATACTTTTAATACTATATAGATTCTGGTAATTCCCTGAATAAATCTCTAGTTCAGAGCCTTCTTCCAAACTCTGGATCACTGCAGCTGGATACCAACTGCATAGATCATATGAACATCTCAATTTCAGCCACCAAAACTGCACTCTGATTATCCCCAGCAAAAGTATACCTAGATACAGACTTCCTTATTTCATTCATGAAATATTTCCTATTTCATCAATAAGCCCATTCTTCTAATTTCTCAGGAAAAAAATAGGTCCTCCTAGACCTCTTGTTATCTTCAAACAATATTTTTTAAATGTTCTATTTTATAATATACTAGGGGCCCGGTGCACAAAAATTTGGGGGTACCTCAGCCCAGCCTGTGCCCTCTTGCAGTCTGGGACCCCTCTGGGGATGTCCACCTGCTGGTGTGCCTGGCCAGCCTGGGTGAGAGGCCAATGTCTGTTTGCAGGCTGGTCAAGCTCCCCAGTGGGGACCCTCACCCCAGGGAGTATGGCAAGCCTGGATGAGGGGCTAAGGGCAGTTTTCAGGCCGGCCACAGCTCCCACTGACCCTCCGGGCCATCCGCCTGGGAAACGACTGGGTGGCCGTGGCACATGCAGGGAGGTTTCAGGCCTCCCTGCCTGTGCCCATGGCCACCCGATGGCCTCCCAGGGCCCGCTGGCTAGTCCTACTCCGAGGCTTCCACCTGGGAGGCGATGGAGTGGCAGTGGCCACCTGATGGCTCCCAGGAGGGAGCCTCCAGGGCTCAGCCGGCTGGTCCCGCCCCTGGAGGCTTCCGCCTGGGAAGGCATCGGGCCAGCTCAGGGCACCGGATGCCTTCCCAGGACGGAGGCTCCCAAGATGGCGAAGGCTGCAGCCCCAGAGAAGCTGCACACCCGGGCTGCAGCCTCTGCTATCTTGGCTAGGCTAATTTGCATACAGTCACTCTGATTGGCTGGTGGGTGTGGCTTAGGTGTCCCAAAGAAACGGTTAATTTTAAAATTACACTTTTATTAGTTATGATATATATAGTAATATAGTTCTAAGAAATTAAAAAAATATATATATATAATTTTTCCTGAACTAGTTACTATAGAGTACTTTTATGCATAACCTCTATGCAAGCATATTTATCTTCTAAGAACTCCAGAAATATTCAGAAAATGATAGTATCTTGAAATGTGTCCAATATGTAAGGATGTGGAAATAGGATGAGAGGCTGAAAATGCAATTAGACTCCCTCTGTCCACCAAATATATCCAAGCACACCCACACAGATTTTGGAAGGTAAAACTCCAGAATGATTGCAAGCAAACACATTCTCCTACGGAAAGAAATGGAAAGATTTGTCTCTGGTGAAATCATCCAGCCAAAGGCATAAAACTTATATCTACTAATAGCTGTAGATCCCTTCTGATAGCTGAGCGTGCCCAGCCTAATTTACCTCCACTGAGATTAATTACTTGACCAGTTTCTTCATACCCATGAAACTTACAGTGCACTGTTAGCTCATTCAGAATGTGATTAGTCACTCAGGATTCACTATACATTTCCAGAAAGGCCCAAATTTGAAAAGCAGTGGAAAAAAAATAAATCAACTAAAATAAATTTAAGAAAACATGGGGATAAAGGAACTTCAAAGAAAATATTTGCCT
The DNA here is from genome assembly GCA_004026665.1 of Murina feae. Taxonomy (NCBI): domain Eukaryota; kingdom Metazoa; phylum Chordata; class Mammalia; order Chiroptera; family Vespertilionidae; genus Murina; species Murina feae. Next base: position 21,910 of record PVJC01008532.1, read on the forward strand.
ATTAAAGGATGGGGAGAGAATTTTATCCATGATACAAATATAAAAGGAATATTTAGTGGATAAAAAGAACTCTTGGAAATTAAAGTAAGAATGCAATAAAGAAAAGATATAATAGAATTCGAAGATCAAGTTACTCTCTAGCACAAGAATCTTCTCTAAAAGATGGAAAATTTGATGTACAATATAAAACAACTGAGAACTCAGTGATTCAGTTTACAAAGTTCAATACCTTAATAATAGGAGTTTAGAAACTTGAACTCCTATGGTGAAAATGTGGGGAGGAATATTATCAAACAAATAAGTCAAGGAAATTTCTCAAGGACATAGCAAGGCATACCATTGCGAAATTTCAAAACAGAATGGGTAAAGGGAGACCACATATTCTTACAGAGAGCAGGTAAAGTCAGTGGATTGCATGCAAAGGATTAGTAAATGGAGCAGCTTGGAACTTCTCAACAGAGAGACCAATGTGTTCAAAATTCTGAGGGGAATCACTTCCAAGAGGAAGAAAGTAAGAAATTAAACTGATTTATTCCCTGTGGTTTATAAACTGGAGAATTGTCCTCCAGAAAGTGGAGATAAATTCATAAGAAGTACATAGAAAATTTGTAAAAAATTACGTTTTTTGTCCTGTTTTGTTTTGTTTTACTTCAGGATATTAACAAAAGTTGTAAAAGCAGGGAAATATGATCATAGCATAGCAGAAAACAAACAAACAAACAAACAAACAGAACTTTCATTCTCATAAAAGTGTGAGAGTCCAGCCAGCGCAGCTCAGTGGTTGAGCATCCATCTGTTAACCAGGAGGTCGCACAGTTCAACTCCCAGGCAGGGCTCCTGCCCCGGTTGCCAGCTTGATCCCTAGTGTGGGGTGTACAGGAGGCAGCTGATCAATGATTCTCTCTCATCACTGATGTTTCCATCTCTGTCTCACTCTCCCTTCCTCTCTGAAATAAATAAAAACATATGTATTTTTAAAAAGTGTGAGAAAGACCTGGCTGGTGTGATTCAGTTGGTTGGATGTTGTCGAATACATCGAAAGACTGCTGGTTTGATGCCTAATCCGGGCATGTGCCGGATTCTGGAGTATTGATATACAAATAGAAGGTGAATGTAAAGGTTTGGGAGATATAGTAAATGCGAATGTTCATTTTAGGAAGTAGGTAATGCAAAAACATTGCAAATTTCATAAAGCAAATTATCAGTATGACATTTCCAAATACACAGTTGAATTGGAACAAAAGAAAGGGGGTGCAAGGAGGAATCTTAAAAATTGTTATTTGTTGCTTCTTGGAACTGTGAATCAAGTGTTTTCCACCACAAAGGCCTAGGGACAGCTTTTTTTTTGGTTTAAGCCTGTAAGGATAATTAGATTATTTTATGATGTAACATGCAACTTTGATAAAATAATTGTACAATTGTATAACTCATTGTTCCCTTTACCTTTTGTTGAAAACACAGAATGCGTGTTGCCTCTTGTTTTAAGGACCATCATTTACAGGCTCCTTTCCTGTCGCCCTCTTTAACTCCAGCGCCCAGTTTCTGCCACAGACACTTGAGGTTTAATGGAACATTGTTCCTGTTATTTTCCCAGTTGTTTTCTGAAAGGCTCAATGTTCCCACTTCACAACTGTGCCACTTGTAGAAGTCTGTGATCTAATCCTTAATTGCCAGGTAAAACAAAAGAGGGGCAAAGTGTTGGAAGGAAGATTTGATGCACACTAGTATTTTAATTATTTTCCTTGGTGACCCAAGTGCTTGACTAAAACTTCCAAGTCACTCTTAATAGCTACAGTCATTATTCATACAGTGCCTAAGCTGGTTCTCAGAAACCTGCAGATAAAAAGAACAGTAATTGCACAGAGGAAGACAATGAGTTTTTATGGAGATCATGCACAACAAAAGTTTGACAGATATGATAACGTCGTTAAAAATTTCAAACTTCTGCAGCTGGGGGTACATTTTAGAGCAGCGATTGAAAGACTTTTAAAACATGCAATACCTGACCAGTTAGTCAGAGGTACTGACCTCTTTTCCCCTATATTGTAAATAAATAAATAAAGGCAGCAGCCAAAGCAACAATAGCTGTTTGTTGTGAATTAATCAAAATTATACCTTTTTTTTTGGTCAGATTGGTCAAAAATAGGCAAGAAGAATGTTCATTTGACTGATTAGAACAGGAAAGTATGTATTCCAAGTTCTTTTACAGGTGAGGGAATAGATAATATAATTAATTTATGTGGAAGTCAGAAATAACACAGTATACAGGTGCCCAGCTTTTCAGTAAATGCAACCATAGGTGGAATATTGTTACCACATATGACCTGAGTCGCAGATAATAATACTTAAACTTTTTAATATCAGTTTTGTCATCTTAAAATTGTGTATCACAGTACTTATTTTATAGTGTTGAATTATTAAATGAAACAATAAAATACTATGATATTTTGGAAATTATAAATTAAAAATTTATCCAGATCCCACATTTAAAAAATATGGTAAAATATCTAAGTGCTTAATCTTAGGTTTTAAATTACTCCTTTGATATTAAATGTTTGAGCTCTGGGGTTCTTCTAAAAACTGACATTTCCATAGAGCCTTAGTATTGTGATGGAAAATCCTGTCAGTCTTTCCATTGTCTTCATGTGACTATTATGAAAGGTTACAAAAATAAATATACATGTCCACACAAAGGGGAAAATGAAAGGATCATAGGAAAAATATATTAAAAATATATTTCTACCCAATGAAATATCTGACAGGAAAAAAAAATTACCAGCTTCTTCAAAAAAAGTAAATGCATTATTATTATTATTATTATTATTATTATTATTATTTTGGTTATCCTATCTAATAAAGAGGGAATATGCAAATTGACCATAACTCTGTGGCAAATATGGCGGCTCCTACAGCCATAATAAGGAGGGAATATGCAAACTGAGGGTCACTCCACAACAAAGATGGTGGTGGCCAGGTGGGACACTTGTATTGTCACCAATGTAGGCATTCCACACCACCCTGCCCTGCCTGCAGAGGGTGTGTGGGTAGTGCACTCTCGGAGAGCCTCTGTGCAAGGGGTGGCCAGCTGGCAGAGGGCAGCCTGTGCTCCCCACATGGTGGTGGTAGCAGCCTTGAGTGCACCTGTGGGCGGAGCCTGTGGGCCAAGCTGAAGTAGTGCCTGCAGGCCATCAGTGCCAAGGAATTGCTGTGCAAGTCCCACTTCCTGGCCCAGAAGGTGTGTGATCGCAGGGATAGCCACCATGACAGATCAGATTGATGTCCTCCTGGCCCCGCCACAGGGGTTTGTGGATCTGTGCAGCTACAGGCCTCCAGTGGGCGCATCCTTTCCTCCTGCCCTGGCATGCAAATGTCCCCCAGCGCACTGTCACTCACATGCACCTGCAACAGTCTTGGACCATGGCACGCGCAAGTTCCTCCCGCCCCTCTACCACACTTCCATCAATCCCAGCATTCCTACGTCCCCCACAGGGCATGCACACATCCCCTCTGGCACACTCAAATCCTTTAGAGAGTGTCTGGGTGGTCTGGGTGCTGAGGGTGGGCGCCTGTGAGATGACAGTGAGAGGGTGGAGTGGAGATGCCCTGTTCCCATGGAGGCCAGTGCAGCAATGAGATCACCTCTGTGGGGCTAATGCAGGTGCCAAGGCAGGAGAAGGTGCAGACAGACACACATGGTAGGCACCAGCAGCCCTTGCTGAGATGCCTTTGGTCAGCATTCAAGATCAGGAACCCAGAGGAGTCGAGGCGTTCTGTCCTCTCAGGGAAATCGTGGGATAGTCGAGGTGACTGCAGAGGAGGAATGTGCACTTTGGGTGCCCGCAACCATGAGTGAATGCTGCCCTGAGTGAGCCTCGCTCTCCTGGGGCCTAGCGCACTTCTGCTGGGTAGCAAGTGACAAGATGTGCTTTTCTGAGTTAATGAGAGAAAACATTGATTCTCCCGCTGCCTGCGAAGGTGGAAAGTGGAGTTGGGAGACTTGCAGGAAGTGAGTAAGGTTCCCTGTCTGGGGGTTCCAAATCTGCCTTTGGTTCCTTTCACTGCTGACTAGAGATATACAGGTGTCTACCCAAAATGTATACACACTTTGAATATCTACTAATTCCAATGGGTTTAAGCATGAAAAGAAACAAACAACAATGGAGCTGTCATCTGTTAAAAGTGCAGGCACAAACCTGCAGTTAGACATTCCCCAAGAGGTCCCGGATTGGAGAGTGTACAGGCCGGACTGAAGGCCTCTCCCCCCGCCCCCTGTGTATGAATTCCGTGCACCTGGCCTCTAGTCCTATACATAAAAGGCAAAAATGCAAATTGTACCCTCGACCGGGAGTTTGATTGGGCGTTTGACCAGGGAGTGGAGCTGGCTGGCCAACCACTCGTGGTCCCTCACCCTGGCTGGCCTCACCACCAGTTGGCCCCCCTCACCCCGATCTGGGCTAGCCAGTGGGACCCCAGCCTTGCATGAATTTGTGCACCAGGCCTCTAGTGTATAAACGATATATATTCTTTCACTGATTATTTTCAATAAATATATACTGAGCATCTCATTTGTACCTGGAATCATGGTTGATTAAAATAAATGATTAACAGTTTTCTATTCCCCTTACTTCTCATGAAGTTTGGAGTCTAATTGGGGAACACATTTGTGGTAAACTACTGTCTCCAGGTAAGCAACTGGTCTCCCCAAAAAAAGGCATTTTCCCTGAGTAGATGATCCCTCCTTTGAGTTCTGGAATAATATTCTTAGTGGTGTTTATAAGCAAATTACAGCTCAGTGAAGACAAATGTAAGGTTTAAAGATACATCTAAAAAGTCAATATTTCATGATTATTTATAGAACTAAAATAATATGTCATATTTACCAATTGAAATTAGTAAATTTCCATTATGATTTTGCAAATATGTTACAGTGATTTTTCCTTGATCACTATTAGTGAGATTAGGTTAGATTAAGATTGGTGATCTGATAGAGGTGGTATCTACCATATTTCTTACTATGAAGTTACTATTTTTCTCTTTATAATTACTAAATAATTTGGGACTGTCTATAGCAATTATGCAAATGAATTGTTCATTGTTAAAATTTCACTCAGCTGCTCTGAATAGCCCTTAATGATTTTCTAATTCCTTAGTTACTGAATTTGTTATTCTGGTACTGTACTTGTAAATATATATTTAGTTGAAATTCTTCTATAAGGCAGTATGAGGTTAGAACAAACTTTTTGCTGCCCCCAAGATTCTTCTGGCTGGTCTAATAATGAAATAAACATGAGAAAGATTAGTAAGAAAAAAAATGGCCAAATTTAATGCATGCATATGTATGGGAACCTCACATACATGGGAGTGTCAGAGACCCTCCCCCAACACACACATGTACAGGACATTCAGTGATAGAAAGGAACATGAATGTATAAAATATCCTGAGCTAAGGATGTGGTAAGGTGCCTTGGGGGCTACAAAAGGTCATTCCAGATGATAAGAGCAGAATGTTTAGTAAACAGAAGTTTGTCCTGCCATACAGATAGGTCAGACATAGTTGTCTCTGCCCTGCCCAGGTGGTTGTTTAGTTGCAGCATAGTCCCTATACCTAAAGGTTGCAGATTTGATTCTGGTCAGGACACCTACCTAGTTTGTGGGTTCCATCCCTTATCAGGGGGGCAACTAATCAATGTTTCTCTTTCACATAGATGTTTTTTTTTCTCTCTCCCTTCCTCTCTCTCTAAAAATCAATAAAATCATATCCTTGGGAAAAGACTTAAAAAGAAAGTTGTCTCTGATAATTTCTTATGGGTAAGGCCTCTAATTCAAGCTTTTCCAGGACGTGGGAATGGGGAGAATGGAGGGATTGCTCTTGAGCCTGCAGCTGAAGTCTTTAGCTTAAAACAATCGGTATATCACAGGGCCACATCTTGGGGTAACTCACTCTGAGTACCCACAAAGGTATTTTTATTCTCTCTCTGTGTGTATGTATATATATGTATTGTTATCAACTCATCTGATATCTCTCAGTATTTTATTCAATGGGACTTCAGTTTAATATGGTTGATGAGTGCTATTCCAGCAGACTTTTTGATGATTTTGAGAATTCCCTATAATTCCCTGGTATCTATTTTGACTAAGTCTGTGTCAAAGAAAAAAAAAAGGCCTCATTGGGTCAGGAATTAAATGAAGTTTTCTTAAGTTACATTTTAGAAATATTTTTCATCAATGTGATGCTTTCTTCAAGGCTTAACTATTTTCCCTGTAGATTGGTTCCGGAAATGGATAGACATTGAAGTTAATGATATTAAGAGCTAGAAATCTTTCCCTCTTCTCAATCTGCTTAACCAAAAATGGGTTTTCTTTTACAGATGAATAAACTGTAATCACCTAACAGTTCATTCCATTGAATATTTAAATATGCTTCTCTCTGCTGCCTCCTTCAGGAAGTGCATATTGTTGAGCAAAAGGTGTTCTCACACTTCGCAAGCAGCAGCATTCAAAGATAACAGGCATCATCTTGAGTCCCTACATATTTTCATGGAGTAGACAGGCATATTAAGAGGATAGGGCAGAAAAAATATGTAGGGGAATATTGCAATTATTTCTGGAAAGTAGTAAGTATACGAACTAAGAAATATAGTAATAGAGAAGAATGGACTGACAAATTTAGAAAGTGTCTGGCCAGTTCTATAAGGGGAATAAGAAAAACTGGACATGATTCAGAGGTTTGTTTGGCTAACTGAAGGGGTGTTCATAACATTAAATGAAATTGAGGGTAAATAAGAAAGAGTTTAGAAGGTTAGAACTGACCTTTATGGCACATACATGCTCTTCTTTAGACTGTGTGGCTTGAGAAAGTTCTGGTAGCTCAGAGAGTTGTGGAAACACACATCTGAATCATCTGATTTTCCTCTGCCTTTATCTATTAACATAGCAATTGGTTCAGAAGGTCCAAGGTAGCTAAATTTAAAAACAAACAAACAAAAAGATAAAGCCTGCTTAGACAAACTGCTTCTATCAAGTTGCATAGATGTTTCCAATACTCCTGAGTGGAAAACATTTTGAGAATTTGGGGGATGAAGCCATGCTTTAAAAAATTATCCTCCACAGGGGAGTCAGCCCAGCCATTCCCAGTCCAGCCTCTACGATAAGTAATGTGGTTCATGGGCATAGCGATCACTCCACTAATTCTATTATTTTAAGGCTCTTTCTAGTCAGCCTTCATCCTTCATGTGTGTCTCTTCCATTTTGTTGCACACCTGTTTTTAACTTTTCTTTAAATATGCCAAATTTAATTCTCCCCCCCTCCCCCGCAAAACTTTCCAATTTTTGTGTGGTTCTGAGTTCCTAACTTTGATTGCATTAATTAAAAGATAAATCTTGAGGTTTGGACTACTTAACTCCACATTTTCAAATGGGGAAACTGAACAGTCATTGAAACTTACCAAGGAGAATTTCAGAGCAGAATCTACATTAAAATCCTAGCCTAGAAAACTGGGCTGTTCTGTGAATTATGCTGATTCCCCAGGGAGATCTTTTGCAGAGATTTAAAGGCTTCCTATCTTTACATTCCAGCTCTATAAAACTTTGAACAATGAAGGTTCTCGCCTATGACATATAATAAGATGGAATCTTCTCACAGGGTTACTTTGAGAGCTCACTAATATGTAACATGCATTTATATCATTTATATGTCCTAGCATTCAAAAATTTAACTTACACTGTTGTCGGTACTATTATCATTTGTTCTAGGCTGAGCTTAATCATAGCTATATTCCCAATGCTTAATACAATATGGGGAAAACACTGGAAATGGTTAATTCCTTACATACTGTGTGTGTGTGTGTATGTGTGTGTGTGTGTGTAGGAATTAACTATTTATTCACATTACTTGACTCTATTGATTTTTTGCTTTGAAAAGACTATGGAAAACTGACATAAAGAGAAAATTTCAGTTAAATTAAAGTACAGTCACGAATCTGTAGTAATATTTGTCAAAAAGTAAAGAAAATAATGTCATGCTTAAATATGTATAGCTTCTTATAAAAACCAATAACTGAATGTTGTACCTTTATTTGTGCTCATTTCATTTTCTTTCCCTAAGTTATTGCTTGTGCTATACTTTCATGCATCTGATTTGAATAATATAAAAATTAACTTTTAGTCTATTGAGTATTAAGACTCTTTATTTTCTGTATCTTCACTAAATATCATGACAGACCACTATATTTACAAAGTTAAATAGTAAAAGGTAAATCCAGAAAATATTTAAACTTATCTAAATTCATGATAAAACAAATTTTAAGATACATATTATGCTCTAATAACATATACCTTTACTACTTGACAATTCTGTTGAAATGCTCTAGTAGAATCACATTTAGCCTTGACTGGTTTGGCTCAGTGGATAGAGCATTGGCCTGTGGACTCAACGGTCCCAGGTTCGAGTCCAGTCAAGGGCATGTGCCTTGGTTGCAGGCACATCCCCATTAAGGAGTGTGCAGGAGGCAGCTGATCAATGTTTCTCTCTCATTGATGTTTCTAACTCTCTATCCCTCTCCATTCCTCTCTGTAAAAAATCAATAAAGTGTATTTTTTTAAAAAGAATCACATTTATGTATATAAGATTTTTAAGAAATATTGCTTTCTATTAGCCATAAATCATTATTTATATTTTATATTTTTTAAATTGTATTTAATACATATTTCCTCAATTCTGCTCCCCCACCAAAAACAAAACAAAACAAAACACAAAAAACCAACTCATATTTATGGTATACTAGGGTGGTAAAACTAGAATATTGCATTTTAAAAACATGTTTATAAACACATTAACTAAATAGTACTATATCATTGTGAACAGAAGAACATCCCTCTTTTCTCAGACTAATTATTTATTTATCTCCTTGTTCTTGCTAGTTCTCATTATTATGTCACAAGGGTAAATCGTAGTTTGGTCCCAGATATTTCTTAGGCACAGAAGTGTTCTTCCAAATTTTTGTTGTTTTAGGTGAAATCTAAAAGGTAAAACATGTAAAGACAAATAATTTTAATTCCTACCACATAATTCAATCCAATTGCAGATTAAGTAAAGACAAAACAGATAAAATGCACAGTAAATGAGGAGGACTGGAAAATGAAAAGAAAAAAAAAGTTACAATGTCCTTCTATTCTGGTCTTCTAAATTCCAATTGGATGCTCCAGGATATTGCCATAATTTCATTGTGTTCACACTTTTTCAAATCCCCAAAACATTTATTTTTTGAATTGGAACAAGTTTGCTTTTAATTTGTGATTGAATCAATATTACTGATTTTATGGTTTGGGAGTTAAAAAGGAAAGAAATATAAAACATACATGGAACTGGTTTCATGTGAAGTATAGAAGGAATAACCCATAAAACCAAGCCAACTTGTTGGCTAAATTATCCGCTGTTCAAATTAGCCAGGCACTTCCCCCTAAGTCCAAAAAGAACCGCAGAAGTCCACATAATGCCATAAAAATTGCACAATGAAACCCTCACACATGAGATTTTATCTGAACATATTCTCTTTCCAAAGTGAAAACAGCCTCCTTCTGAGGTTGGAAATCTGAACAGAAATCCCATTCTTGATTATCTGCAGAAGCTGCAGAGCACTTAGGGGCCTGTGCAACCATCAGCTCGGCAGAATTGTAGGGAAGTCCGTTCCTGAAATGTATCTTTATTTCCTGATGTGCTTATTGCCAATGTTATTTTAGCTGTTATAGGATCTTAAAGAGATAAAAGCAGTTGGCTGGATGTTCCAAAGATGATGGCAGTCGCCTGCAGCTTACATAAACACTGTAAGTCCATGGACACAGCTGCAACAAAGCAGAACATCACACACACAGCTTATGTAAAACTTAATGCCCTCAGCCTGGGAGATACTTTTAAGCATTTGCTAAAATTACTTTACAAGCAGGCATGTTCACAATGAAGTGATTGTAATGGAGAAATAAAGCAGGGGTACAGTACAACAAAAGCAAGAAATTCTCCCGAACAATTCCATTGAAGCATCTAAATAACAATTATCTTAATGCAGTTTACTAAGTTTCCTTATATGAAGATCTCACTTATAGCTTTCTGGTATAGGTAATTATCTTATTAAATGTAGCGTTGTTTCCACAAGCTCTCATACTTTTATAATATCTAAATGAGCCTTACTCTAAACTGTGCTTGTGAAATGTGTGTCTGTAGTAGACCTACAACCACATGTACATATGTTTCTTAGCAGTTGGTTTGTATATGAGACAAAGCTTATTATTGACTGGACAGTATTGGTCATAGGGGAGGATTGTTTGTGTTGGAAGAAGAAAAGTTGTCAAGACATTTGTTTGTGATTAGTGAATCAACGTCAGTTTCAAAATCCAGACTAGCATCAAACCAAACTGCCTGGGTATTCTCCCAGTGAATTGCTGATTTCTCATAATTTTCCATTAGAAAAAAAGAAAACTGCAGAGGAATGATACCCCTGCAGCAACATCAACACACATTACAAATCAGTAGCCACCAGCCAGATTTCTGGGGGACAATGGGAGGATTGAAGGGCCAGTGAATTGTCCTACTAATCCTGTTTTGAGAACTTTCAGTTTACTCAGTGGATCCTATCCCCTACTGCATTCAGCTTGAAGTTGTGGAACTGACCTTGGACTTGGTACTTGCTGATAACAATAAAGGGGCTCACCTTATCCAATAAGGTAAAAATACAAAAATGAATATATATATACACACACACACACAGATATACCCAGACATTTAAAGTTTTTTTTAAAGAATATATTTTAATATCCTGAGGAAATGATTAACCTTATTTCTTGTGGAAATATTGGCCAAAGGTATGTGGAAAGTATTGATATGTGCCGCCTTGGTCCATAAGAGCTACATGCATATTCTATTAGCCTTTTCTCCCTTTCTGTCTCAGGGAAGTGCTGAAAAGTATTGCATATTCCTTGGACCTTGAGATGGAAGCTGCTCTCTCAGCTCTGCATCATGAATCACCGTCCTGGCAAACAAAACAATAGTAAACATGTCTCTTGTTTAAATCACCATTGCAGGAGTCTAGCTTAGTAGTATTGGTTGGAGTGACACAAATGGCACCCTTCTGATAAAGTTTCTGTAAGAGGAAGGCAATGGCATAATTCCTTTAAAATGTTTCTTATTAAAAATGCACAGAAATGTAACATCTAAACTACACTAAAATTATCAAATGTACAGCAATATATTAAATATCCTGTATAATAAAAGGATAATATGAAAATTGTCCCCTCTACTGGGTGTTCAACCAGAAGGCAGGGCTGGCTGTTCAACTGCCCTTGGCTCCTCCCCCCAGCCATTGGACTCCCCCCCACCCCCCATGCACGAATTCATGCACCAGGCCTCTAGTTTATCTATAACTAACATTGTGTTGCAAAATGGCACAGAGTTTAACATTTTTGTTGTTGTTGCTGTTAATCTTCACCAAGGGATATCTTCCATTGATTTTTAGAGTGGAAGGGAGGGGAAGAGACAGAGAGAGAGACAGATCGATTGGTTGCCTCCCACATGAGAAGCCTGCAACCGAGGTATGTGCCCTTGACCAAAATCAAACCCAGGACCCTTCAGTCCAAGGGCTGACACTCTATTCACTGAGCCATACTGGCTAGGATGAAAGTGTAACATTAAAAAAAATAATAATAATAACCATCAACTCTGAATATTCTATGCAATGCTAAAGTACATTTATTGTTTAAGGTACTTTGGTTGAGTATCAATGAAGAATTCCAGTGAATACCTGAACAAAATAGATTTAAGTAACCCCAATTTCTTCAGGCTTGCACATGTCCCCAGTTATCCAAGGGAATTACTAACCTTGACTAGGTTGCTCTCAGCTGGTTTGCTCCCCTCACAACGAAACTGAACAGAAACACCATCACTCAGGGCTTAATTCTTTTATACAAAATAAAAGAAATTAAGTATTTTCAGAAAGCAAAGACCAACACCGTTGCTGATATCGTTATTTTTTAATTATATTTCAGGATATACAAGAACTTTCTTTTTAAAAATCTTTTTCAACAAATACCTGGGTTCTGTGACTGTGAGAGTGATGTCAAAGGGGGGCTTGAGTTCCCAAGTCATTGAACCCCACGCATTGCAGTGTTTCTGTAACCCCGTTTGTGTGAGCCAAGACAGTGTTAAGCATTTCTCAGCTTATTCTCTGGAGTGTACCGACCAAGCTCTAATCCCGGGGAAAGGTAAATGGAACTGAACTGTTTGCAGAGGTGATGGGAACTCTGGAAAGAGCACTTAGCTATGTTTTTAACCATAAATGTCAAAGAGCAGGGCTATAAGTGTTTCTCTCCATTTCTGGAAAGTGTTCTGAATTTCAACACCTTTCTTTTTGTTTTCCCTTGGGCTCTGACATGAGAAGAGATGGGTAGTGAACTGATCTCCTCGCATTTATTGCCTTAACACAGTTCCTTCTTGGAATAGTAAAACTTTTGTATATAGTTTCCTGTTATATTCATGTTGCAATGATGTCTCGCTTATTAAAAGTTCTTATACTCTATTAATTAAGGTTGTTCCACATTTGTCGCTACTTGAGGAGTTGCTAACTGAAATATGTTTTGAGTGTGTGAGATATTATGCAGCAGATTCTCCTGGAATTAATTCTGTTCTAGTTTTTCCATATGCAGGCAGTGTTGTTTCTGGCCTTTCTGAACTTAGACAGAAATGGCAAATCATGCCTTCCAACAGTATGCCCTTAAAAATGTCATCTGCTATCCAAGTAAAATACATCATTGATAGGTTCTAGTATTATATTTCTAGGTTTGTTTAATTCAATATTTTCCAAAAACTTCTATTAGTTATTGACCCTTTTAGGTTTCAGAGTTGTAAAATTAATATGACCCACTATGCTCAGGAGTTACAAACACATTCCAGGAAGTCACACAGTGGATCACTTAACTGATAATCAGGAAGTCATATAATTGCTACTGTATTTGGACTCCATCAAAAGTCAGGCACATTACCAAAGTTCCTATGGAGGTATGAGGGGGTAATACTGAGAGAAAGCAAACATAACCTTCTCACAATAGGGTAAAGTGAGTAAGTTTGCAGTTTTTATCTCAATTTCTCATTCCTCATTTACTAAATGGGGACCATGGGTAAGCAGCGTGGTTAATGGAATAAGCTGATTGCTCACAAGCTCACTAGCCCAGGGCTCTTTAAACACACACGTGCACAATCACACAGGACCGCACAGATTACTGCAGTCACAGGAAACAGTGCCTGGTCTCTGCAGACGGAGAGTTAGGATGAATTCTGTCAGGTGTGAGGCATAGGAAAGGAAGCAACTCTACCAGAGGGCAAGTATTTTTGAAAGTAAACAGTGAGTAGAATCCAGAGGGATGACATTACTTGGGTAGCATGAGAGGCTTTCTGCACCTGAGACCAAGGGCAATAAGGATTCAGGCACAAAGGCACGTGACAGAGGAGGAGACCAAAGCAGTTTTGCCTGATACAGTCTCTCTTTTCAAACTGACTCATTGATCTCGTCCGGAAGCAATTGTCTGTTATTCTCTTCATTGGACTCAAAGCAAAGGAAACATCTTGGAGCTGTTTCTTATTTCCCAATCACAATCTGAAAGAGTCAGTCAAGCAGTGATGAAAAATGCTACATTCCCCCCCCCCGCCCCCACCCCCGCCGCAACACTGCCTTAAAATTCCGAGAATCATTCAACATGATAAAAATCACTTCGTTAAATAAAACTGACCTTGAAGAGTAATTTTATATCACTAACTATCTACTTGAATTACTTTTTCAATGATTTATTCCATTTTTATAACATTAAAAAATACATAAAGAATGAAGACACGTGGTACTGCTTCATGGCCATGATTTTATTATTCTCCTCCTATTTCCATAATATCCATTTCTATAAAGTGAATAACAACTAAATTATTTAGAAAAATGAGATCTTACATTGGTTTGTTTATTTTTTTAAAAGCTTCTATTGCAAATGTAGACATATACTTATAGACTGGGACATAATTCTTTTGATGAAGAATATTATTGTGGTCATAAACAGTAATATGGTGAAAATAATTGCTTTAGTCAAGATACACATTATCCATTTTTTAGCCCAACTGGCATAACATTGAAAAGGACATTCTTTAAAGCTATAAAACCATCATTTATTAAAGGAACATACTTATGGAAATCTAATGTGTGCTTATTTTTTAAGAAGGACATAAAAGTGAATAATTAATTTAGTATAACAAATGGTGCTGACACTTATAAATAGTTTTACTGTTTCCTGATAAGGAAGAATTACATAAGAAACTCTGTGTGATACCATAGCTATCCTAGGACAGAATTGTTTTTCTAAGAATACTTGCATTGCCCATACTTGACACAGTTGCAAAATGCTGCCATATGTTTCTTACATATGGCAAGCATTTGTGAGGTATAGGTAATGCAACTTGCTAGGCAATGATTAAGAGGGGGAAAAAGATAACTTAGGCTCCTGAACAAGCCTGTCAATGAACAAGTGATTTATTCCAAAAAAGTACTCTCATTTAAATTGTACATTAACTATACAGAGTGACTATGAAAGATAAAACTATACAGCAGGGTGCATTTGATAAATAAAATTAAGGCCTTGATTCCACTAAGGAGAAAAAAAAAAAAGCAAAGTGTGAATCAGGTTTATTTGAATCACTGCTTTCCCCACTGTACTACCTCTTTTGTTCTGAAATGAATTCAGATGAGAGAAGTAAAGTCTAAAACTGATGAAAAATTCTTTCATATGCTACAAAATCATAGCTTTCTATCAAGCCTTTGCATAGGTCGCGACACTGTTTCTTAGCAGGAAACTCCCATGGGAATGCAAAGATAGGAAGCACCATGAGAGATAAGAACGAAATGATGCAGGAAACACATGAAGAACCAGGCTGCTATATTAATTATTTCAGTCATTAAATAGATCTGAACAGTGCATACTTTACATCATAATTGGCTGCTTTTGAAATGAGTGGTTAGATAAAGGTTATGCAGTTTGCACACTCTAATATTAATGCAGATTTGGAAAGTATTTGCACCATAATTTTGGGACTTATTTACTTAAAATTACAAAAACAAATAAAAATAGGTAATACTATCTATATATATAAAAGGCTAAGTGACCAACCATCCAACCGTCCAACTGTCTGACAGACTGGCTGGTTGGTATATATGATGTGCACTGGCAATTTAAAAATAAACATTGACTTGTGCATACGTTTTCAAATAGTATATCTATAGATAATATTAAAAATATATCTAAAAGTGCGATTCTTTATCCTAAGAATGAGCACATTCATAAGTTAAATGAAGAAATTTTGGATATACCCGATGGAGATTTTCACACCTATTTGAGTGATGAGTCCATCGATTCAATGGGTGGTGTCAAAAAAGGAAAAATTTCCCATCGAATTTCTTAATAGTATTACTCCTTTGGGAATGCTATATCATAAATTAAAATTGAAAGTAGGAGCAATCATCATGCTACTGAGAAATCTTAATAATAAATGGGGTCTTTGTAATGGTGCTAGATTTATTATTAGAAGATTATGACCTAACATAACCAAAGCTGAAGTATTAACAGGATCTGTGGAAGGAGAGGTTGTTCTAATTCCAAGAATTGATTTGTCCTCGTCTGACACTGGCCTCCCATTTAATTATTTCGAAGACAGTTTACACCAGCATTTGCTATGACTATTAATAAATTACAAGGACAAACTCTAGACAGAGTATGAATATTGCTACCTGCATTCATTTTCAGATGTTGTCAGTTATATGCTCGAGGGCTGGGGGGGGGGGGTTGTGTGGGAGTGGTGGTGTGCTCCATGCACCTCCTGGTGACTTTTATAATATAGACTAGAGGTGCGGTGCATGAAAATTCAAGCACAGGAGTGGGGGTCCTTCAGCCCTGCCTGCCCCCTCTCACAGTCTGGGAGCCCTCAGGGACAGGAGGTGACCCGGTGATCAGGGGAAGGCAATGCCTCATCACACTTCTGCTGCTGCCACTGCCAGCAGCACAACCCTCAGCTGGCCCTGCCCTGGGCAGCTGGAAGGTTGAGGGGACTGGGCACCACCATCTTGTGGCTGTGGGTGCCACCATCTTTGAGGGTGTGGCAGTCAATTAGCATATTCCCTCCTTATTGGCTGTGGGCACCGCCATCTTTGAGACACGTGAGGGTCAATTAGCATATTCCCTCTTTATTAGGATAGTAGATTCTTGTTATATTAGTTATCATGCATAAATCACACAACCATTGCTCTGTGGGAAGAAACAGGATTATGTTCCTAGGAGTTAGATCTGGTCGCTGCATTGTTATCAAACCTATTAATATGTTTATATGTATTTCCACTTAAAGACACATATATATTGTTGATTCATTAATATTGAACTAATAGACAAGTTTATTACAACCCAAGCCTAAAGGGGGCATATCTCACACACTATATTGTCTGTAAAACACATCACAGCCTTCTGTCACAGAGCAACAGTAGACTACACTTAGGAAGCATTTTAAACATTGAAATCATCAGCAAGAAAGCTCAGAAATGCAAAAAACATAGCACTAATTAGACCACAAATAGAACTCTTGTTTCAGTATGAGAAATGATACAGTTTCTGTGGCCAGAAATATGCCACAAGAACTTAACTCTTGTTTATATCAATTAGCCTGTGGTAAAATTGGTTCGCTTCATATCATCTTGCTTAAAGCCACAATTTCCAAGAACCCATTGATGACATTCAGTGAGGACTTACTATATTGCAATTTTGCAATGCTAGCCGTTGGACAGAGGATTCTAAAGTCTCAGATCGTGGTTTGGAAGAGAGGGCCAGGTCTGTGTGAGTGCAATGGCTACTTGGACTGATGGGTCACATCAGGCTATTCTAAAGCCCTGGACTAAGAGGGACCAAGCCAACGAAGGAATATTAGCACACATTAAGCCCCTTCATTCTTCAAGTGAGGAAACTAAGATCCATTGCTGAAAGAAACTTTCTATTCAGAGTCCAGCTAATGGCCTATATAATTTTGAATTAAGTGCAGACTCCTGCTAATGTTTCCAGGTCCTGACTAGAGGTGTAAATAAAGTTTTCCAGTGCACAACATGCCCATCCTTACTCCTCACACCTGGCTTCACCCTGCTCTCTCGCTGGTTGCCTAAGTCCATATTTGGACAAGAAAGTCCACATTACCACGCTCCATCCACAGCCTCGGAAAGGCCTGTCTTCCTGGAATGACCTCTGCGGTCATTCCTTAGGTCCAGGAGTGTGCACACCAATGAGGCTCTCAGGTCCAGGAAGTAGGCTTGACCTGCTGGGCAGGGGACTCCAAAGTCTCAGATCGTGGTTTGGAAGAGAGGGCCAGGTCTGTGTGAGTGCAATGGCCACTTAGACTGACAGGTCATGTCAGACTTTTCTAAAGCCCTGGTCCAAGAATCATGGCTCTCTTGCTTAAGTCACAAGACAGTGCTGCCTAAGGGTCTCATTCACATCCGATGTCCTTTCAAACCCTTCTACCTTCATTATAAAATCGTTCACTATTTTACATTAGCCTTCTTTCTTTATTTGGAAGTAGGAGATGCAATTTATTTTGTAGACTCACTACTACTTACCATTTTCTTCTCTTTTAAATATTTTTATTGATTTCAGAGAGGAAGGGAGAGGAAGAGAGAGATAGAAACATCAATGATGAGAGAAATTCACCGATCGGCTGCCTCCTGCATGCCCCCTACTAGGGATCTAGCCTGCAACCCAGGCATGTGCCCTTGACCAGAATCAAGCCCGCAACCCTTCAGTCCACAGGCCAGTGTTCTATCCACTGAGCCAAGCTGGCCAGGGCATCTTTACTATTTTCTAACTAGATTTTCATCTCTTCTTGCCTGTCTCATTCTAATATTACTTTTCTTTTTTTTTAATATATTTTATTGATTTTTTTACAGAGAGGAAGGGAGAGGGATAGGGAGTTAGAAACATCGATGAGAGAGAAACATCGATCAACTGCCTCCAGCACACTCCCACAGGGGGTGAGCCCGCAATGAAGGTACATGCCCTTGACTAGAATCAAACCTGGGACCCTTGAGTCCACAGGCTGACGCTCTATCCACTGAGCCAAACCGGTCAGGGCTAATATTACTTTTCTTTAGAGCCATAAAATATTACATTGGTCACAGAATATGTAATGTGCTTCAAATATTAAATGAAACAATCAATATATTTGTATGAAAATTAAACATCTTATTCAATAATACAGGAAAAGGTAAAAGACAAAATGAGTTGTAAAACTAGGTACAGTAAATCATGAGCTCACGTGTTTTAAAAAGTGTATAATAAATAATAAAATATTAAAATAAAAAGCCATAAAAATAAACACAAAGAAAAAAGAAATTATAAGTGAAATATAGAATAATATATACAAATACCTGAAAATGTTATGATATATCCAGGCTTACTAATCATAATAAAATGGAAGAGAGAGGGGAAAGGAAGGAGGAAGGACATCTTTATGCCTTTCAAAATGATACATCTCCATCTGGCCAGCATGGCTCAGTGATTGAGTATCCATCCACCTATGATCCAGGAGGTCACCATGTGATTCCTGGTCAGGGCACCTGCCCGGGTTGTGGATTGATCCCCAGTGGGGAGTCTGCAGGAGAGAGCTAATGATCACTTGATGTTTCTATCTCTCTCCCCACTCCCTTTCTCTCTGAAATAAAAAATACGTATTTTTAAAAATCTGATACATTTCCATACTCTGGTAATGTACAATGCTAGTAAGTGAAACTGGCATCAGTAGGTGCTGGATATATAAGCTGATAATAACCTTTCTGGAAATCAACCCACAAACAGAAGTTTTTAGCCACTTCACTAACTCGATGTATAGAAGTCTAACCTAAGCATTTAAATGTAATTTTTAAATAAAATATATGATTGAGAAAAATATGAAAACACCCAAATATTCGACATTAGGAAAATGACAAAACAGACAGGGATCTACGTAAAACCTGAGCATCTTCCCCCAAATAGAAGTTTTGAACCTGCCCATTCTTTTCAACTTGAAAGGAGGTTGGGGGATCATTGAACACTGACATTTTAAACTTAAATTTTAATAATATTCAGAAAGGGGCAGTGATGGTGCAATGTTTCCTGAACCCCCTTTTCCCAACTTAAACACTGAGTCCAGTTCAGACACCATTTCCCATCCAAGTTATAGACTTCAATTGAACTAATGTTTTTTAAAATGTACTCTCTGTGTGTGTATACATGCATGCACGCGCGTGCGCAGGTGCGCATATATTTCTGTGTGCACTATTATTTTAATGGCATCCTATCCCTCAGCAGTCTCTAACAGCAGCCTCGTATGAGTCCCTTATGCCCATGGTATTTGCAATCCATTCACAGCTCTTTTCTTGGATGGAGCCTTTTCACTCCTGAGTCAATTCTCTATGGAAGCAGGTGTTTTAAAATAAAATCCTGGCAGGTTCCCTTTTGTAGATGCACTTAGCATCTTTCCTTTCACCTAAGTGTGGTTGAAGTTTTGCTTGAAGTTTGCTTCGGGTCAGCTCTCCTTCTCCCTGTCTGCCACTTTAGACCAAACTCCAAGTGTCATATTCTTTGAAAAGCATCTCACCTGCCCTCAGGAGATCCTAGATTGAGGAAACACACAGCTTTCTTCAAATAAATTCTTTACTCAATCTCTTTGAAGTAGTGGTAGATTATTACTGGCTGGTCCAGTCTAAAAATCTCCTAGTATGCCCTGCATGTATGGTCTAACACCTCTTTAGTACAGTACATGGGGGCTGACCCAATATAATATTATTTTTAGCCCATGGGGACACAGCAAAGCCAGGACACATCAAAGTGCATGGTTAATTGTTTCTTCTGATCCAGCTTTTACGTCTTTTGATGTGTCCTATATGTGAGGTCTCTCACCTTTATAGTATGCAGAGGTACTTTTAAAACTTTTATTAATATTATCTTTTGAGGCCTCTGCTAGAACAAAGGTCTTTAGAGGTTTGCGATGAATTATTGCTGAATGATCCAGGTTTCATCTCTGAGGGTGTTCTAAAATCTTAAAATCTTGTGATACCCTTCATGTGTTTTCAATCACCTCTTTAAGGTACTGGAAAACTTACCACAATGTTATATTGCTCTTAGCCTCAGGGGCCTCAGGTAAAACCAAAACAAAATTTGTCCCATTTCAACATCATATATATAACTAGGGGCCTGGTGCACAAAAATTTGTGCACTCGGGGGGTCCCTCAACCTGGCCTGTGCCCTCTTGCAGTCTGGGATCCCTCAGGGGATATCCACCTGCTGGCATGTCTGGCCAGCCTGGGTGAGGAGCTGATGGCTGTTTGCAGGCTGGCCAAGCCCCCCAGTGGGGACCTCTCACCCCATGGGGGTGTGGCCAGCCTGGTTGAGGGGCTGAGGGCCATTTTCAGTTTCCCACAGTCCCTTCGGGGTTCGGGTCCCTACTGGGGTGCCTGGCCAGCCTGGGTGAGGGGCTGAGGGCTGTTTGCAGGCTGCTCACAGCTCCCATTGACCCAAGGTCCCAGAGAGATTGGCTGGAAGCAGGTTTCTTGGGTTTATTTTTCTTCTGTAATTAAAGCTCTGTTGCCTTGGTCCCCTGCTCAAAGCCTGGGTTGCCCCAAGGTCCTAGCCCAGCAGGTATCTGGGGTTTGTTTATCTTCTATAATTGAAACTTTGTAGTCTTGAGTAGAGCTCAGGGCCCGCAGGGCACTAGCTTCCTTCATTGCCTGGGGCAACTCTAGCTCCATCTTAGTTGAGTTAATTTGCATATTTGCTCCTGATTGGTTGGTGGGTGTGGCTTGTAGGTGTAATAGAGTAAGGGTTAAATTGCATATTACTCTTTTATTAGATTAGATTTGCCATCTGCTTGGTATGGAATTCATGTATTCCATACCAAGCTGATTGCAGCAGATTGGATGACATGTTTCATTTTGTTTTTGTTTTTTAATCCTGAAGTACAATATCCATGCAAGTTAAGAACACAATTAAGACAAAAATCCAGAGGTTCCATGCCTGTCATCTTTGTTTTCATCTGTCAATAGATAAGACACAGCCCATTGCTCTAAGGGTTCTCTAATTTCATTTTTCACCAATAGGTTCTACTTTATTGTCACTGTCCCAGCCTTCAGCCCTCTTTTCTCTCTAAGTTCTCTAACATAGAGCACCATAATTGCAGACTTCTTTGTATTCTTAACTTTATTGATTTTCACTAATGATTACATTAACTAAGCTAAGGTTCACTCTCTTTCTCTGAGAAACTTGAAATACTCCCTTGAAAATTTGTTTATTCTCTTTTAGGACCATTTTGATGTTCAAATATTCTTGATTTCTCTGTTTCCTCCCTTCCATTTAAATTTTCTTGAACACTTTGGCACCTGGTTCACAATAACTGTCTCTATCCCTAGATGCTATTGCATCACTCTGAACAGATGTAGGTGCCTATACAGAAATTCCAGAAAAATAACCAAATTCTTGGTTTTATGATTTTTTTTATGTTCAATGATCATTTGGACTCTCACTCATCAATCCACTTCCACAATTTCAAGTTTGACCTTCTCATTACCTAAAATGTAAGTATGCCCATTCTATATCTCGCACATTCAGTGATTTCCAGCTGTGCCCACAGCCCCATTTATTGTCCCGGTACTTGATCAGAAACTCTTGGTTAGCATCTGGGACATCAGTAAATTTCTCTCCATCTAACTCTTTTCTTTATTTTTAACTTAAAATTATCCAGCATGGATTCTATCATATGTAATTTCAAAGATATTCTTGCAAATATCATAAACTCTTGTTTCTCTGTTATTTATTTTATTTTGTTTATATATTTTTTATTTATTTTTTACAGAGAGGAAAGGAGAAGGATAGAAAGTTAGAAACATCAATGAGAGGGAAACATCGATCAGCCACCTCCTGCACACTCCCTACTGGGGATGTGCCCAAAACCAAGGTACATGCCCTTGACCGGAATCGAACCTGGGACCCTTGAGTCCTCAGGCCAACGCTCTATCCACTGAGCCAAACCGGTCAGGGCTCTGTTATTCTTATTGATCCTATTAAACAAGACAGCAAAGTTGAATGACCTAAACTATCATAATGCTGCATGTGTTTAACCCCAGCAACTGAGAAGTACTTGATAATTTCACACATGCGCTCATATTAGGCTTCTCACTCACAAAGCAGCACTTGGGACCACCCATGTATATCACTCCCACAATATGTTTTAATCTCCTCTCTTCAAATCGGGATACTTGCACATCTCCTTCACTCTAAGAGCTGCTTCGCCTTCACTCAAAGAGCTACTTGTGAAAAACAAACAACAACAAAAAGAATCATAAGAGTAGGCTACAGATATTCTGATCCTGCAAATTATAAACATAGTCACATCTCCAATCATCTTTCCTAAGGTCAATTGCCTTGTCTATGCATTGCCATCCACTTATTTTTCTGTCTTCAGTGGCATTTCATTACTGATTTTCCCTAATTTGTCTTGTGCACTCAATATTTAATTCTCAACTAAAAACTCACCACTTTTATTAACTTAGTTTATGTTTTAACCAAAATGGTAAATGCATTGGACAGCAATGGTCCTTCTCCTATTTGCTTACAGAATGGAAAACAAACAAACCAACCCAGAGATGCAAATTCACATGCTGGGAAGTGCCCAGGTCTCTGAAACAACCAGTAAAGCACAGCCACTCATTTGCTGTCTAATGGATAGTGAAGTGGGCAAGAAATAAACTATTTTTATTGCTTTGAATTACTAATATTGTAATTCATCACTTACAATGTTACAACACGTAGCATTATATTCACTAAAAGGCAAACCGTTCACTTGAAGTCCTAGTATGGTTATGTGTGCACAACACATCAAGACTGTCAATAAATATTATAGTCAAGATTCACTTGCATACATAATGTATTTGCAATAATTCAGAGAAAATAAGTGTTAATTATTACTATATAGACATGTTATTTCCTTTAAAGATACATTACTTTGAAATATAAATGTATCTTAATGTGAACAATAGAAGGGAATTTAGTTCACAACCTCTATTAGTTTTACAAAATGTGATTTTCTTAATTAACTTTGATTTCATATTTCAGTGCCCATTCATCTTTCCTTTTCATATTTGTTAAGGCCATTACTGCTTAAGGTAAACAGAATAAAACCACATTTATTAGAAGTATAATAGAACATCATATTCAGTGTAATCTAGTCTGATTTCAAATACTACCATAAGCATTTTCTAAATATAGTTCAAGAAACATAATGTAACCTTTATAGTTTAGTTTCCATATGACTTACATTGCATTATAAATATATTTTATTTCTTTTCAGCTTTATTGAGAAATAATTAATAATGAAATTTAATATATTTAGAGTGTGCAATGTGAGGATCTAATATACAATGTGAAATATTACCACTACCAAGTTAATTGATACATCTATTACTTCATTTCCAGTACTTAACTCTTTTTTTTTTTTTTGAGTTTGTGGTAAGAACACTTAAAATCCAATTGCAAAATTTGAACTATGTATTACCATATTATCAACCATATTCACCATGTTCTACATTATGTCCTGAGAACTCATTTTATATATAACTTAGAATTTCCCTCGTGGGCTTGTGCTTGGGATCAGATCTTTCTGGCCTGTTAGGATTCTGAGCGTCTGACTTAGACCACAAGTGAATCTTTCTGGGGACTCAAAATAAAAATATAATTTTTACCTGCGGAAAAAAAAATTTGTGTCTCTCCATATCTTACACTCCCCTGTCCCTGGCAGCCACATTTTCACTCTGTTTTTATGGGATTAGCTTTTCTTTATTTTGTAGCTGTGTTAGAGTTCTGAATCCATTCATCTTATTCTGTAACCTGTTCAAGTGATAAGGTTGTATAGCATGCATATTCTTAATGTTTTTCCAGTATTCTATTTATTGAAGGCTTATATGTAATTGCTCACATATTTCCTTATATTACTGTTCTTAAGTTTAAGACAACTTCAAAGAAGAGGTATATATTTGTATCAGGAGCATTGTATTAATTATTATTTTACAAAAGAACAAAGAGGCAGAGCAGGCTAAACTCCAATAATGTACTCTGCAAAAAAAATCTATATATAGAACTTAGTAATCTATTTTTTAAAAAATGTTTTATTTGCTATTAGTAATAATTAAAATGAAACAGCATAAAACAAAAAAGAAACAGAGCAACGAGATACACAAAATCCAACTCATTTATCTCTATAATAATGAATAATAATATTTTCAAGTTCATTGATATTATTATTGTATTACAGACAACCAAAAATTAAAATATATAAAATAATTTTTTGTCACGGAGTATGAAGCATCAATAGTGGGTGTTTATTTTTTTGTTTTGTTTTGTTTTTTTAATATATTTTTATTGATTTCATAAAGGAAGGGAGAGGGAGAGAGAGTTAGAAACATCAATGATGAGAGAGAATCATTGATCACCTCCTTCCTGCTCACCCCCCATTGGAGATCAAGCCCACAACCAAGGCATGTGCCCTTGACCAGAATCAAACGGGGAACCTTCAGTCCGCAGGCCAGTACTCTACCACTGAGCCAAACCAGCTAGAGCAGGAGTGGATATTTTT
The DNA here is from genome assembly GCA_004026665.1 of Murina feae. Lineage (NCBI taxonomy): Eukaryota > Metazoa > Chordata > Mammalia > Chiroptera > Vespertilionidae > Murina > Murina feae. The sequence goes on from PVJC01008532.1 coordinate 46,616, forward strand.
TATTAAGATGATGATACAAAATAGAGTTACACTCAACATCTATTTAAATATCAATTCTCAGTATTAGTGAAAACCTGCGTGCACATTATTAGAGAACATATTTTAATTGTATTTGTTAAAATATATATTTTCATTCTTTTCTCTTAAAATGATTCCATCTTTACATATTTTTGAAGCCATTTATCAGATTTGTTCTTCTCTACTCTCGGTCCTGGAATTAATATTGTCTGAAGCAACATTTGCATTGTTGGCAAACACGTATAGGGAATTTTCCATCTGAGATTGATTTTTGTAAATTTCTATTAAAAAAAACATAAAATGGATTCAATAAACGTTGTCTTTCCAATTACATAAACATAAATAAAGAGTATCTGGCTAAAGGACATGTTCAGAAAGTCACTTTGGTTAAATCTCAATATATGAAAATACCCTAAAAAAAATAATTATAACCTGCTTTTAGCATTGAGGCAGAACCTATTCTTTTAAAAGGTTTTGTAATGTCTTCTATTTTGCCACCAATACTTATATGTTGTTTTCTGCTTTAAAACCATCTATTTCTCACTTGTTATTGTCCCAAATTGAGAAGCTTATTTGATCGATTTATGTGATATAAAGATGAAATTCATTCATAATAGTAAGTAGAATCGCAATAACATTTTACTTATCACTGCAGCTAAATAAACTCCTAAAAATAGTAATCAAAAACTTGAAAATATCTGTAGTCGAAGGATAGTATCTGAAATCATAATGGTTGAAAATCATTTGCAATCACTCTGCAATAAAATTATGGTGCAGTTGAATATTTGTTCTTGCTTTTATTCATAGCTTACCTTTTATTTGGAGAGTCTGAAAATACTTGACTTTGTGTAAAATACAAAAAATATGTAAAGAAGAGTGTGTGTGTCTACATGTGTGCATATATTTTTGTCTTTTCAATGTTCAAATCAAAATTCAAAATTGAAGTGGTAATTACTTCTTTCTATATTTACCTCTGAGTGCCCTATTTTTATAAATATTGTTAAGGAAATGACAACAGGAATTAATAGAATAAAAACAAGGTTGCAATATTGACTGCAAAAAATATATTGCTACTCTTATGCCAGATTTCAAGACTGAGGTATAACAACAAATAGGACAAAAAAAAAAAAAGATAAAACTTTATTTGAAAGCCGCTATCAAAAAATGAGATGACTATCTATTGAGATATTTAAATTTCATAAGACAACATGGCCTTTCAGTTTAGGAAGTTCAATTTAATGAGCTTAGTAATATAAGTATATTTAATATGCAGAATATATAATGTTGAATCAGATGTAAAACCCAATACTTAATTAAGCTTATATAAACAGTGATTCAACCTAACCTTATAAATATTGATAGTTCACAAATATAACACAACTAGAGGCCCAGTGCATGAAATTTGTGCACTGGGTGGGGTTCCCTCAGCCCAATCTGCACCCTCTCCAATCTGGGACCCTTCAGGCGATGTCTGACTGCCGGTTTAGGACTGATGGGGACCTAAACCAGCAGTCGGACAGCTCTCAAAATTCGGGACTTCTGGCTCCCAACCACTCACCTCACTGCCTGTCTGATTGTCCATAACCACTTCTGCCTGCCAGCTGGATCACCCCCTAACCATTCTCCTGCCAGCCTAATCAATGCCTAGCTGTTCCCTGCCAGCCTGATTGCCCCTAACTGCCCTCTCCTACATATTCCCTCTTTATTAGATTCCCTCTTTATTATG
>PVJC01008533.1:0-48364 GCA_004026665.1 Murina feae
GGTCGGCTCTTACCCACAGCCCAGGGGAGGCACAGATAGGAAGAATCAGTGGATCAGTGTGCTGCTGTCATTGGCTTGTCCTCTGCTGGCGGCCTGGGAAGCACACCAGGATGGGGACAGGGAGGCACCCTATGCAAGGGGGTATTGCTGGTTACTGTGCAGCCTCGGGTCCCTGAATGGAGACCTGAACTTCCTCTGTGAATGTCCAGTTCAGCATTTCTGCCTGGGGAGAACAGCCTTTAACCTGGTGCTTCTCCTGTCCCATCTCAGCTCCCAAAAATTTACAGGTGTCTCTCGAGCCCCGACAGGCAGAGGAGTCACCCACCGAGGACCTTATGAAATGTTTGGGTCCTGGGCTGCTCCCCCAGGGTCCCTGACCCACCCAGAGTGTGCCTGGGAGAGTCCCTGCTGGACAAGTCCCCAAGGATGTTGATGCTCACGGTCCGTGGGCCCTCAGAGGAGCCCTGCGCTAGTGGCAGGACCTTGGGGCTGGCAGTCAGAAAGCCCGTTTGCCTCCACAGCCCTTTCTGTCCACAACAGGTGGACTCCCCCACACGTGCAGTGCAGTAGGTGGGAAAGCCCTTTACAAGCTGCGAGGCTCTTCCACAGCAAGAGGGTCTTGCCCTGGTTGTGACATTAACCTTGATGCTCTGCCGTGGATGCTGAAACCTTCTGGGGCCTCCTCTCCAATTTTTACAAAGATGCCGTTCTGTCCCCAGCCTTCCACACAGCCAAGTGTGAGAAACTACAGAAGGAGAAGGAAGAGTTGGAGAGGCGTTTTGAGGACGAGGTGAGGAAGCTGGGCTGGCAGCAGCAGGCTGAGCTCCAGGACCTGCAAGGGCGGCTGCAGCTGCAGTTCCAGACGGAGATGACGCGACTTCAGGAGGAGCACAGCGCCCAGCTGCTGCGGATTGGGTGTCAGCACCAAGAGCAGGTCTGTGTTTGTGCTGCACTCTGTCTCTACTGTTGGGATGTGCAGGTGGAAGGTGGTGGGGGAGCAATGCTACTTGGGCCCGGAGTCCTGTCCATAGGTGAGCTACTTGTAAAGTTCCCTCTCTGATTTCCTTTCTTCCTCCGCTGCCTCCTTTCCTCCCCTCCTGCTTTTCTGGCCTCCCTCTCCTTGTTCTGCCAAGCATGCTCCTCCTTCCTGCCTAGAAAGTTCTCCCTGTGGATATTCCAAGCACCAAGAGAGAATTGTCTGCCAGGCTTACTGCTAGAATTTTGGTACCTGAATGCGGAGTAGGTCGTAGGTTTGAACTTGCCGAATAAGAGCATGAATGCCGCTAGCTGGCCCAGCAGTCTGACTAGAGAGAGCAATTCATGTGGAATGAGTAGAGAATGGTTCCCAGGGAGCCTGTCAGGTGGCAGCAGGTAGGAGCTGGACCCTCCTTGTCCATCACTGCGGGTGCTGACTGGAGACTCCGCTTCCATGAGAACTAGTTCTGCTCCATTCTTTTCTCTTCTTTCTAAGTCCCCAAAGCTCTGCTGCCTTAATACCCTCCTTCTAAGCCGTGTGTTGCTTCTTGTGGCTGCTAATGTCATTTGCAAAGAGCACTCTGAGTCTCAGGCTGCCCCCTGCCACTGCTTCCAAGTAGACACCCTGGACAGTGAGAGTCCCCAGAGGCTTGTGAGCCTAATGGACACAAGGAGAATTCCAGAGTAATAATGAGCACTATTGTTGTCATTAAAAATCTCCCATTTCACACATTTTATTCTATTCAGCATCTTTTCTATGGAAACCAGACCCATCTGCCTGCTTAAGGTTGTTTAGACTTTACAGACCAGGAAACAGAATAGGTTACAGCTAAAGTTACCACTGGTGCTAATGTTAGATCCAGTTCTCCAGTATCTTGCCTCCTGAACTCGCAGAGCATAACTCCTGTAAGCAGACGTTGGCCCTGCGCTGTCTGCAGTGTTTTCTTGGCCCTTGGATACATCCCAAACCCGGTGCAAGGAGCGGCTCTGTGCCTCTGTATCCCTGGGCCATTCGCTCCCACTTTTGCACAGAGAACATGTTTATACCTGTATTCACTAAGAGATTTCTGGTCCAAAGTTCTGGGTTGGCTGAGAAGGTGCCAGGAGGTGGGAGGGAGGGCAGGAGGTGGCTGCCAGGCAGGAGGGATGCTTCGAGGGGCCCTCGGAGTGAAAGCTCCCTTGCGGTGTTGTGTCTGGAAACCACGCAGTTGAGTCCACTGCTGGGCAGAGCCTGTCCACGGGTGAGGCTTGGCCCGGGCAGAGCGCCCCTCAGTGTCCTATGAGCAGAAGCACAGCAGGGAGATGAGCCCTCACCTCACCTTTAAGCTGGGACACAGCAGCGTTTTGGAGATTTCATGTTGGGTAGGATTGAGGGGAAGAAGGCCCTGACATTGCAAATGAGATTCAGAAGCTACTAGTGAGCATTTAAAAAGGGCTTTACTTATGAGACCTCTGAGTTCTGTTCTTCTTGATCCTTATTCACTAAAGCTATTCATCTAGTCACCCATTCATTTATGCCAGGAATATCTGGAATGCCCACTGCACACCATGCACATGTCAGGGTCCTGCCAGAGATGCCCAGATTTATAAATTGTGGCATGCTTGATCCATGCCTCAGGTGATGGCAAGGGAAGTTCTGAGGGAACTGATCCTGGGTGAGCGGCAGAGACGTGTGTAGGAATTGAGAGTTTACTTCTAGCTGTGAGGATAGGGAACATTTTCTGGTAGAACTAACATCTGAGTGCCGTAGGTCTGAGTAAACCTTGCCTGCAGACACCCACTGGTTGGGGGAATGGATGATTGAAATCTGTGAATCGTTGAGGCCTGACTTGGCCCCTGCTGCTGAGCATGGGTGGCCAGCCTGACTACAGCCCCCCACCCCCAGCCCCCAGCAGAGAGAGTGCAGACAGTGAGGGAGGCGAGGCAGGGACGTCGCCGGTTCTCATGCAGTAGAATCCGCATCCCGCATTCGCTCTGTGCAGGAAACTCAGTGCATGGCTGCGATGGAGAGTTGTGAGGTCTGCGATTTCAGCTCTCCAGGTCAGACTATCCACCCTCAGGCTTCTTTATCGCAGAGAATTTGCATTTGGCAATGCTGACCCTATGGATAGTGACATCTGTCAGTTTAGCAGTCAACCTGGCCTCTGGCCACCCAGCACCCCACACCAGCAGCACAGGAACTCCTGTGGCTTCACTCAGACTGGGAGCTTGTGTGCTGAGACGCATGCACCTCTGACAGCTGCAGGATCTCCCTCTGACAAATCCAGCCATCCACTCACCTCTGCCGGCACATGGGAGTCACTGGGGAACGTGTGACAAAACACCCTCCTCATCCTCACCCATAGTAACTGCATCAGAATGGCTGATGGGGCGGGTTGTTTGACAGCCCGAACCAAAATGCAGTGTCCCCAGACGCAAGCCTCCAAGCTTCCTTAAGTGCATTAAAGATTCGGCCTGGTTTTTATTTCAAAATGACCATAAGGTGTTTAATCAAAATCAACACGTGTGCCATAGCTAGCTCCGCATGAATAGAAGTCAAACTGCCAGAGCCCCCCATCTCGAAGCACACAACACGGATTTCACTGAAAACACACAGGCTTGTCCCTTTTTGTCCAAACACAGTGCCTTCCAGTTCTCCTCTCTGGGCTGTCTACTGTGTTTCCTGAAGATGCTCAACCACAGAGCCTCACATTCTGTGGTCAATAATGGGACCTTTGACCCCATTCCTCCAAGACCCAGTGACCTTTTGTCCTCCTCCCTGACCTGGACCTGAAGTCACAGTGGACTCTGCTCAATAAAGTCTGAGCAGAGGTGCCTTCCCCTCCGTGGGAAGCAGTGCTCCTCCTTGGGCCTTGACGTTGCTTTGTCTCATATTCAGGACGCCTGTTCTCCCTTTCTGAAGGAAAGCACCCTCTCAGACTAACTTGCAGCCTCCGCATCCTGCGCATCATGAGAACATACAGAGGCCACTTGGCTCATTCTCTGGCATTACATCTCCTTAGTCCTCCTGCACGACAGCTGCCACCAGCAGAAGCCACACTGCCTCCAACAGAAGGAGGTTCAGGGACCCTCAGTCTTCCAGCTCCAGAGACCCGTCCAGCACAGCCCAGAGTCTCAGTACCCTGGGAGGAGGCGCTGCAGGAAGGTGGGAGCCTTCTGAACTCCTGCTCGCATGGTAGGCTGCAGTGAGGGCAGAAGGCACATCCTGGAATGGGATGAAGTGGGACTGGGCGCTCTGGAATGGCTGGCTGCCCACTCTGAGTCAGTTGATGCCCAGGCTATGTAAGCAGGCACTGAAGGGAAGGAAGGAAAGTCCATAAGAGACTTTCTGTCCCACCAGATAGCGATATGTGTCTGGGATGGGAGTAGATGGGAGTTTCATCTGATTTGGGTTTAATGAGCAAAGCTGAGATGATACAAAGCACATGCATCTTCATTCTAAATGTAAGTTGTCTCTCAGGGAATTGCCAAAGCCTCAGATAGTTGTGTGTTACAAATAGCTGAGTAAAGGAAGCCCACAGCTGTATCTTACCATCTAGAGTACGGCTTTCCGACCCTTTGCTGTGCTGCTGCTCAGCCCAACAGAACTGCAAGCCCCTGTGGAATGGAGTCTGCCGTGGGAACAGCTGCTTCTCCACACCACGGGGACTAGTGGAGGGCGCTGCGACAGGCTCCTTCTCCATGCACAGCGCGAGCTCTGTCTTCCTGGAGAAGGAAGGAGTGGTCCAGCAGTGGTTTAAGGCCCCAAGAGAAGGATGCTTCCTCCCTCCTAAGCCTGCCGTGGACTGACAATGAATCAAATGAGCTGGTGTTTCCCTTCCATCAACTTGTCTAAATCCCTTCAAATGCCTGCAGCATGTTTCAGGGTGTCCTTGGGCTGAAATCTCACTGGCTGCTTCAGAGTGTGAGGCCATGGTCTGGAAAGAAGCCAGGAGTCCCGGGAGGAGCAGTCATGGGAATTAATACCCTGACAAGAAGAGGATAGCCAATAGTGAACAGCTCCTTTCCCACAGAGGGAACAGTCTTCAAAAAACATATAGATGTATAGGAACTTTTCTGAAGTGCAAGGATTCTTATGCCCAAATCTTGGTTCATTGGTTCATATTGGTTTCCTCTTGTTGCATATGGCCTTTCAGAGTTAGGGGATCCGTATTTCACTCATAAAAGCGCCTGTTAGGGGCTGTAACAGAGAGACCGTGCCCGTACATCATGCTTACTATATTGAGCATGGTATTGAGTCACCATTAAATCAAAGACCTGCCTCACAACAAACCAGAAGGGCGATGTTCAGCTTAGGACATAATGTCATACTGCCTGATAGGACATCTTCTCCGCCAAGGACACAGGAGACTCTTCTGGAATATGGTAATTTGTGTCAGAGCCAATAAATTAGAATCATACCAGGGACTGATCAAAGGTTTTTCTTCAAACTGAACTGGGTAACAAGCATCCAAATAATGTATGGGGACTTATGTCTACAGACGGGGTGACCTCGGCTCAACCGATACAGTACAGAAGCAGAAAAAATATGCCCTTGTTTTTGTTTTTTGTTTTTACCAGTGATTTATTTTTTCAAGAGACTGAAGTGCCTTGGATGAAGATTCTATGAAAACCTCATATAAAAAGGAATTGGACAATTATGTACTGTGGTAGTCAGCTTTTCTGATTAATGGAGTCATTGGTCTGAGCCTTAAGTAAAACATTGTTTCATCAAAAATAGCCTGTAAGCTTGGCTGGTATAGCTCAGTGGTTGAGTATTGACCTATGAACCAGGAGGTCACAGTTCCATTCCCAGTCAGGGCACATGCCTGGGTTGTGGGCTAGATCCCCAGTAGGGGACATGCAGGAGGCAGCCAATCAATGATTCTCTCTTATCATTGATGTTTCTGTCTCTCTCTCCCTTTCCCTTTCTCTTTGAAATCAATAAAAACATTTTTAATTAAAAAAATGGAAGATAGTGGCATAGGTAAACACCTATGCTTACTGCCTCTCACAACCACATCAAAATTACAACTAAAAGCCAGAACCACGGGAAAGCAGGCTGAGTAGAAGTTGCACAACTAGAGAAGTGAAGAAAGTGCACTGAGACTGGTAAGAGGTACAGAAGCGTGGAAAGTGCTGGCACCTGGATGTGCTGCTCTTTTAATCGGGAGGGAGATACAAGCTTGCTCTCAACTCCAGTTCTGGGTGAGACTCTGGGGGACTCAGACACATATGGGGAGAAACTGGACTATCTGACACTGGGACAGGAACAGAAGGGCAGCTTTCTCTCAGAGGTGCTTGAAGCGATTATTGTTACTGCTTGTTTCTGCACAGGGGCGCAGGATGTGGAGACCTGGGAATCTCTCCAGTGCAGGACTGACTGGCAGCCATTGCTGTTTGCTCAACCCTGGTGATCCCAGAGACTCCACCCCACCCAATTTACAACCCCATCCAAGCTGTGCACATTGGCTTTTGCATATGAATGGCCTGTCCTTTCTCCACCCAAAACCTGTCAAACTGCACCTGGGTCAGAGAGCCCCAGAGCTTCCAAAAGAAGGTCCAAGGCCAGCAGCAGCAGCCTGCCATGCTTCACAGCTGGGCCTCATCTGGACATTTCCAAACCCCATACAAAGTGGAGGAATCTGCAGATGTCTCTGTAGCTCCTGCTGGGCAGCCCCAGCAGTGGCTGACCTTGCACCTTCCTGGAGATCCAAGAGATAGTGTACCCAGTGGTCAGAGTAAGACCATACCAGATTACAACTCATCACATTTATAAAAGACACACACAAGGGGCAGACTCAGTGGGCACCAAAGCCCCACTGAAGCAAGTCCTGCCCCATAGGGTGTATTATGCACAACAGCTCTTCCAGTGTAGACACAGCTAGTCATCACAGCCAACTGGCCTGGAAGTCAGTTCCTCCCAGTGATTCCAACAGCAATCAAGGGTTAACTACAACAAGACTCTGCACACAGTCCACAAAGGGGTGCACCAAGAGCATTCACCTCAGGTGACTGGGGAGGCTGAGCCACTAGGCCCTATAGGACACCTACCACACAAGGCCACCCTATCAACTCAAGGAGACTTAGCAGCTAACTACCCAGTACATAGAAACAAACACAGAGAAGCAGCCAAAATGCAGAAACAAAGAAATAAGTCACAAATGAAAGAAATGGATGAAAGCAAAATACTGGATATAGAGTTCAAAACCACGGTTATAAGGTTACTCAAGAATCTTCTAGAAACCTCCAAGAAATATAGTGAGACCCTCAAGGATATGAAAAAGGACCAATCAGAAATTAAGCATACACTGACTGAAATAAAGAATAATATACAGAGATCCAACAGCAAACTAGAGGATCACAAGAATCAAGTCAAAGATTCGAAATATGAAGAAGCAAAAAAACACCCAACTGGAAAAGCAAAAAGCAAAAAGAATCCAAAAATATAAAGATAGTGTAAGAAGCCTCTGGGATAACTTCAAGTGTACCAACATCTGAATTATGTGAGTGCCAGAAGAAGAGAGAGAGCAAGATATTGAAAGCCTATTAGAAGAAATAATGACAAAAAATTCCCGTACCTGGTGAAAGAAATAGACTTACAAGTCCAGGAAGTGCATAGGACCCCAAACAAGAGGAATCCAGAGAGGCCACACCAAGACACATCATAATTAAAACGCCAAGAGCAAAAGACAAAGAGAGACTGTTAAAAGCAGCAAGAGAAAAACAGTTAGTTACCTACAAGGGAGTACCCATATGACTGTCAGCTGATTTCTCAACAGAAACTATGCAGGCCAGAAGGGAGTGGCAAAAAATATACAAAGTGATGAATAGCAAGAACCTACAACCAAGATTACTCTAGCCAGCAAAGCTATCATTTAGAATTGAAGGACAGATAAGAGCTTCACAGACAAGAAAAAGCTAAAGGAGTTCATCAGCACCAAACCAGCATTATATGAAATACTAAAGAGTATTCTCTAAGAAGAGGAAAAAGAAAAAGGTAAAGATAAAAAAATTATGAACAACAGAGTGACAACAAATACATATCTATCAACAAGTGAACCTAAAAATCAAATGAATAAAAAACCAGATGAACTGAATAGACTGGTGAATGTAATAGAATCAGGGGCATGGAAAGGGAGCAGATTGATAATTCTCAGGGGGAAGGAGTTGTGGGGGTATGAGAAGAGATTGGACAAAGAGCTTACACCTATGGACGAGGTCAGTGGGAAGGGGAGGGGAAGGCCTGGAGTGGGGTGGGAACCAGGTGGAGGGGAGCTATGGGGGGAAAATAGAGGAATATCTATAATAATCTGAACAATAAAAATTAAAAAAAAATTTTTTTAAATAACGGCCAGTAAATAAAAGTGAATCATTGCATATCATGTTCATTTGAAAAATGTGATGCAGCTATCCTAACCATGTGGAGTTCATTGTTGGTTTTGCCAGTAATATTTCTGTTTTCATGGATAGTTCTCTTTTACCTTAGGAGAGAAAAGTCAGGCAAATTTTCCCATGCAATTATAGTACCTGGAGTGAAAATCTACCTCATTTTAAAATAAAACTACTCCATGCATCCACTCCACACATGGGCTTCCTTTCCTGTGGAGAGCCCTCCCTCCTTTCAGATCAAAGGTCGGCCTGTGAATTGTCCCCTGAGGAACAAAGGACCCTAGGCGGTGGCTGAATAGTACCAGCTAGAAGCAGTATGTTTAACTGGTCCACCGTGGAGCTTAGGACCTGGGCACGCTTCCTGCTTCAGTGTTTCTCAAGCACTAGTAGGTGTTGACACATTAGTAGGTAAAAATTTAAAAAACAGATTATTGCAAGTAGGAAAGTATTGTTTTTTGACACTTTGGTTTGTGCATTTGCACTATGTTGCAATGTACAATAGTATTTTTTGCAATGGTAGCTGACAAAGAATTTGGAAAAACACTTCCAGTTTGCTAGCGTGGGGAGAGGCTGTTTTATGCAATTACTCCTGTAAGTCATACATTTGAAGTTAAAAACAACAGCACAACAACAAAATAACAAAAATAGTGCATGTGGTATTGGTGGGGGTGGGGGTGGAGGTCAGGAAGAGTGGAAATGAAAACTCCTAGGCTAGCTGTGCTCCCTGTGATTGAAGTCCTGGGAATGACTGCAGCCTCGCATTGCTGGATGGGAGGCTCTGATTGCAAGCTGATGGCTAGGAACCGGGTGGGTGCTGGCTGCCTTGGCCTTGGTGAGAGGCTCCTCGGGCACTTGTTGCTGCTCTTGCTGGGAAGGCAGCAGAGGTGTGTTTGAGGGAGCTCCGCCTGTGCATTCAGACAGACCTGGGCTGACTGCTGGCTCTGCCCCTTACTAGGCCTTGGGCAAAATGTTTCAAACTCTCTAAGCCTCAGTTTCCTAGAAGATGGGCATAAGTATTTACTTTACGATGTGCTAGGAGGGGTAAGCTGAGTAGCTGGTAGCAGGTAGCTCAGTAATGTTAGTTCCCTCCATGCACCTTGCGCACTGTGGCTTCCACCTGCCGCTGGAACATGGAACAGACCATCTAGAAGGCAGGTCCCTCCTCTTTTCCTGAGTCATCATCACCAGAGGGATCGGTGTGAAGAGAAGGAATGGGAGTGGGGAGTGGATGGTCCAAAGCCCGGCCCAGGGTGGTAAAGAGGGGGCTCAAGCAGGCATTCTTACAGGAGCCCCCTCCCTCCTGCAGATAGCCTACCTCCAGGGGCTGCCATATCCCCACCAAATCCTGGCTCTCCTGCCTCCACACAGGATGAGGGTGGCTGTCACTGCAGCGGAATGACTTTTCCTTGAGTTTTGGACCACTGACCTTTCTACCCAGTGAGTTCCATCTCTGTTGTCCAGGCAGTGAGGACATCACCGCCACCGGTCCGCCCCGTTGACCGCCACTGTGGTTCTCCTGCAGGTGGAAGATATCACCGCCAGCCACGAGGCTGCTCTGCTAGAGATGGAAAATAACCACACGGTGGCCATCGCGATCCTGCAGGATGACCACGACCACAAAGTCCAAGGTAGCTGCCATCCTAGATGTGTGTGGCCGGCAGGGAGGGCCATGGGAGCCCAACCTCCTGCTGCAGACACAAGGAGCACTTCCTGCTTGCTTGTCCTACTTTCCTTTCTTCCTTCCTTTTGTTCCTGTGTGTTCTTTGTGTTGCTTGCTGTGGAAAGGAAAGATGGAAAACCAGGATCCAGGTAGCACTTCTTTCCTCTGCGACAGTTACTCTCAAGCTTGCCTGGATGTTGGAATCCCTGGGCACTGTGACTAGAGGCTGGTGCTCGCCTAGGTCCACTCCTCCGGGCCCCCAGGCAGCTGGTCTGGGGTGCAGCTGGGCATCAAGATTTTATAAAGCTCCTGGAAGCAGTCTGACAGGGAGTCGTGCTTAAGAACCACCAGGGTCACGCAGGCATTGTCTGGGCCTCACACAGTTAAACAGCAGTCCGGGTGGACAAACCTTTCCCCGCTCAGGCGCGCTCAGGGCCACAGCAGCATCGGATGGGATCGGGGTTCAGCCTTGAGTGCAGAGCCCACCTTCACCAGGGCTGGAGTAGAGTCTCTGGATTCATCTTTTTATATTTGCGGTGACTTAGGATTATCTTTGGGTCCTTAGGGTTCTATGTGGGTTATAACAACAATAGCAACATCTTCTAAATACTAGTAAGACTTTGACTTTGTGAAAGAAGCTTTTTATACGTTTAACATGCATTTATGCTAAATATGCAACTTATTTTTCAGTTTTTCCCCCTCACTTTTTCCCCAGTCAGAAATTTAACAATAGATCAATAAATTTAAAATTAATAAATTTAAAAATTTTTAATTAGCATTGTGTTTTATTTGTTTGTTTGTTTTCATCCATGCCTGATGATATGTTTTATTGATTTGAGAGAGAGAGGAAGGGGAGGGAGAGAGAGAGATAGAGAAAGAGAGAGAGGGAGAGAGAAACATCACTTCGTTGCCTTCCGTATTCAGCTGCACTGAGGATCGAACTCGCAACCTTTCAGTGTAGGGGATGACACAACCAGCTGAGCCACCTGGCCAGGGCATATTTTACTCTTTTTAAATGTGCTTCGTGCCCCCTGAGTTTGCTGTGCCATAGTGATACTCATGTCACGCTCCCTGGAGCACCAGCCCCAACACTTCCGGGCGCTGTTAGTACAGGGAGAAGCCTAAACGAGGAGCAAGCGAGGCCGTTTCCTGAGAACTAGTTCCAGGTGCCACGCGGAGTGTTTTGAGGTCATAACACTGCCCCACACCCAACACTGTGCTCTGAGACAATGGTTCTCAAACTGTGCTGCACATTAGATCACCTGGGAGCTTTATGAAGTCCTGATGCCTGTGCTGCACCCCAGAGCAATGAAAGTGCAGTTTCTGAGGTGGGACTTACTCATCAGGGCGGAGAGGAAAATACCGTCGTAGGTATTTCCGTATCTTTGCCGTAGACATCTTTCCCGCAAGCATTCTTGCCACACACATTTGCACAGCATAACTAATTGGCTATAAGGCAATTTTGTGATAAAAAAAGATAAAATCACAACAAATAGAGGGACATTAAAAATTACCTAATGAAACATAGAGTAAGCCTTCATTTAAAAGATCTGTTGTGCAGTATAGATTCATAGCAATGCTGCTCAGATAACTGATTTTATTTTGTTGATATAACCTAAGGACTTGTCTTCTTCTAGGGGAATTCAAGAGGGCACTTGGCCTCCCTTTCTCCTCCCAACGCACTGTTTCAAAATGATAAACCAACTCTTGGACGGATCATCTCACCTGGAAGAAATGCTAACTATTTTAAGGGTACCACCACGTGTCCACTCGTCCCTCCATAGACTATTATGAGGGCTCACTAACCTTTACATAGAATATGAAGATGGGAGTAACAGTGAGAATCATCAGTGGAGAAATGAAACTGTACCACACCCAAACCCCAAACTACCAACCAGTTATTTTATCTGTTTACAGAAAAGAAGCCTTATAGCCAATGAGCTATACGGAAAAACATTGGCAGCAAAGATGTCTGGGGCAGAAACAGCACACGTGCCAGCTCCCACCCTGGGCTGCCCATTGGGACCACCTGGGAGTTTATAAAAAACAGCACTAATGAGTAAATCCCACCTCAGAAATTGCACTTTCATTGCTCTGGGGTGCAGGACAGGCATCAGGACTTCTTAAAGCTCCCCAGGTGATCCTAATATGCAGCACAGTTTGAGAACCATTGTCTCAGAGCACAGTGTTGGGTGTGGGGCAGAGTGTGATGACCTCAAAATTATTAAGTATGTTATAGGTACATAGTTGTCAGGCATGGTGTATACATGTCCAGGATAGATACTGCCTGCCTCTTTCTTGGGGTATTGGGATCATCTGAAAATGTCCTAAAACCAAAAAAACTGCAGAAAAACAGTCTCTGAATGGGACTATGAGCAGAAATGATGTAGTAAGCCACACGGTTGCCTTTTGTTTCTGGATTTTCATAAAACAGACCTGGCAGATTTTTCTCACTAGCAAAGCCTTGCTTAGATGCTGCATCGAAGGCCTTTGCATTATCTTATCTAATAAAAGCGTAATATTGAAATTGACCCTTTCTTTGGGATGCCTAAGCTATACCCACCAGCCAATCAGAGCGGCTGTATGCAAATTAACCCACCCAACATGGAGGCCAGCACTCACAGAGCTGAGTAAACAGGCAGCTTTTGTTGCAGCCGGAGTAAAACTTTGCCGGCCACTGGGTTTCTCCCGGCTCCAGGCAACAACATATTTGCAACATTGTCTCAATTATAGAAGCCTCAGAGTTGAAGCAAACAGCAGTCCTGCCTATAAATACTAAGGCAACATTGTCTCAATTATAGAAGCCAAGCAGGCAGAGGCTTCGTTACCTTCATTACCTGCCTAGGCCTCAGCTTAAAGGAACAGTGTATCAATTATAGAAGATAATCAAACCCCAGAAACCTGCTTCCAGCCAGGCTTGCTGGGACATTGGGTCAATGGGAGCTGTGGGCAGCCTGAAAGCCTGAAAATGCCCCTCAGCCCATCACCCAGGCTGGCCACACTCCAATAGGGTGAGGGACCCCACTGGGGGGCTTGGCCAGCCTGCAGACAGCCATCAACCCCTCACCCAGGCTGGCCAGGTACCCCAGTAGGGACCTGAACCCTGACGAGACTGTGGCCAGCCTGCAAACAACCATCAGCCCCTCACCCAGGCTGGCCAGGCACCCCAGTAGGGGCCCCAAACCTGAAGGGACTGTGGGCAGCCTGAAAGTCTGAAAACGGTCCTCAGGCCCACACCCTGGCTGGCCACACCCCAATGGGGTGAGGGATCCCACTGGGGGGCTTGGCAAGCCTGCAAACAGTCATCAGCCCCTCATCCAGGCTGGCCAGACATGCCAGCAGGTGGACATCCCCCAAGGGGTCCCAGACTGCGAGAGGGCACAGGCTGGGCTGAGGGACCTCCCGAGTGCACAAATTTTTGTGCACCTGGCCCCTAGTATATAATAGTAGCAAAACATTCATTATTATGGTCAGGTCAATGTGCTCAATGGCTATTAAAACCAGTCATTTAGACAGAAAGCCACATGGCTTTATCTTAATTAAATCAGCACAAATTAATTTTTTCCAAATGTAAATTTTAGTTATAACAACTGGATTTCTTAGAGACCTTCTCCATCATTAGTTCAAAGATTTGGATCAATGGACACCAACAGCTTTTCCTAGTTGCAGCTCTGGCCAGCCAGTGTGCTAATTGTTGGTCCCCTGTCCTCTCCTGTCCAAAGCATGTGTGACCCAGGCTGATTAATGAGACCTCTCCTCCCTCCAGTAACAACATGCTAACGAATTTCTTGTGCGGCCAGAATGAGATGGGCTTCACCCAGTTAATAGGACTGTTCCCATCTGGAGGAAAAGAGAATCCATTTGCTTAATAAGACTTACATGACATCGCTTTCTGCCTCACTTGCAAATTATTACTAGAATGACACTTCGCTTAGAATAAAATGGTTCCAAACTCTTCAAGAGGAACCAATCCCATTAGTCCTCCCTTCTGTCTGAATGTTTTCACAGCGACGCTTTGCTCAAGCAAACCCTAGGGATCCATGGTTTTCAGAGTGTGGCTCAAAGGCCTCGCCGGCACAGTGCTGGCCCTGTTCACTGGTCCCTCTCCAGCAAGCCCTGGCAGCACGGAGGCTGCTCACAGCTCAGCTCTCTGAAAGCTCCCTCCTGCGGCCCACATGGCTACTTTGTGGTGGAAAGATAGAGTGGCCCTGGGAGAGGAAGGAGATGGAGACTGAGCATTGATCATCCAGTTGCTTTCCCATTAGGAAAACTTGGAGAATCAAGGAGGACAGGACCATGGATGGAGGTGCTAACTTGCCCAGGATGGTGGGAGAGCGGGATATAGAAATGAGTGTGTGTGTGCTCTATTTACTTCTCCCTCTTTTCCTTTCCTATTCCCTCCCTCTTTATTTCTTTTCTAAATAACACCACATACAATTCCAAAGTAATGGAGAAGTCTCTTTAGGTTCAAGTCTGCTGTATACCAGTGTCTCTATTTACCCGTTTCTCATTTAGTCTGGCAAGAGTCTTGTTTAATCCTTTTCAGAAGAAAGCCTAACTTAACAATTCGATGTCTTCTCTCCAGAATTGAAGTCTACCCACGAGCTTGAAAAGAAAGAATTGGAAGACAATTTTGAAAAGCTGCGGCTGTCATTACAGGTTAATATCTCCTTAACCCTGAAGTCAAGCTAATGGCAGCATCGTGAGTCCTGTCCACAAACATTTGGGATATAGAGGGAGATAAGATGTTCTCCTGCCCTAGGAATTTATTGTCTCCTCAGAGGGTGGTGGCAGAAAGAGTGACAGACACCCACAAAAGGCAGCACCAAGTGAATAATTCTGTCAATGAGTGCCACAGAGATCCAAGGTTGAGCCACACTTGCTGTGGTCAGAGGAGTCACCACGCTGTGTGTGAGGAAAGGGAGAAGCGCGTAGTAGGCAGGGAATGGTGTCAGGACAACTGTGAAGGGGAGAAGTCATAGGACATGTCTGGGATTAAAACAAAGGAATTCAGTCATCTGGAGGTGGGTGAGATGGAAGGACCCTTCTCTGCCTCCATTGCCAACCTACGTGACATGTGGGTCTCTTGCCAGGGAGCAGCCTGGCTTCCTTCTGAAGGGGCCCCAGATCGCCTGCACCTCCCCCTCCTCCCAAAGACCCTGGCCAGCTGCTCAGTGAAAAGGTGATGGCCACCCACAGCCCGAGGGAGGAGCTGCCTGGGAAGCTAGGGTGCTTCTGTTCCCAGCTGTGGGCATCTCAATCAGAGCAAGGTGATTTTTTAAATATTGGGAACACTCACACCTGTACACTGTGATGACAATAACAAGGAATGTCCATTGATCACCGTAACTAATACAAAGCCAGGAGTGTTGCCTCTCTGACGGCTGGCTCTCCCCTGGCAGCATGCATCACACAGAGGCGGCCCAGCCTATGCAAGCTCCCATGCTTGTGACACCGATGTCACGCTACAAACTCACCGATGTGAGTGTCCTGTTCCACATTTTCTAAGCAGGAAACAGTCTGCAGTGAGCCTACCACCCGCCCATTGATGGGCCTGCAACACACAGTCCTCATGAGCTCATCCTCAGCAAATTTACCCCTAACTGCCCTCGTCATGCACCCCTCTCATGGCAGCAGGTGCGCTGTCCTCAGGAAAGCACGCCCGGAAGGGGAAAGCCAGACCGTGATGTAACAGAGACCCACCAGCCCCAAACCACAGAGAAGGTTTTGTTTCACCCGTGAGTCAGTCTTCATTCTGCCCCTGCCATCTCACAGGTAACACCCTGCAGCAGACAGAGCCCATCTGGGCTAGAGGTTATTTGGGACAAGGAGGGCAGAGTTGCTAGAGCCAGCTGCCTCTAGGGACGGGCAGCTAGAGAAGCAGGCTTGTGGTAAGGTTTGAACTCAGGCTTAAATCCCATGGCACCCCCCTTACTGGCTGTGAAACCTGGGGCATATGTGAGCTCCATGAGCCTGGTTACTCGTCTGTGAGATGGTGCTGACAGCACCTTCCTCGAGGAGTGACGTGTGTGAAGTGTGCAGCACCAGGTTGGCTCCTGGCAGATGCTAATGAGTAGCAGTGCTTGCTGTGCTGCAGTGGCTTATATTATGACTTGTCCTATTTATTCTTCTCTTCCTCACTGTTATCATGCCGTTGGTCAGCTCCTGAGGGGCCGGTGCTGGGCCTCATCCTTCACATACAGGAGCCAATCCAGCTTGGAAGCAGCCTGTGCCGTGTGACTGCCGGGCACCGCGTGGGCCTGTGGATTGGTGTTGTCATGGTGAATACGGCAGAAACACCAGTTTGATATTTGAGGTCCATCCTAGGGGTATTTGCCTGATGCGCTTTTGCTGTTCTGCTTTTTGATGGAGGAGGAGAGGCTTGAAGGGAATGCGACCTCTGACGGCGCTGATGCAGCTGGTGCCGCGGCCTGGGGAGGCACCGGGCTCACGGTACTCAGGCTCCAGAGCACCACTGCCCACGTTTGCCAGGGCCTGTGGGTACTGACTACTGCATTACCCTAAGACCTAGCCTTTGCTTTAATGGCAACGTGGGGGCTTTTGTTTCTTAAGATGAAATAGAAGTAACTGGAAACAAAAAAAACAAAAAGAGGACAAGAAAAAACCAAGGCAGATTTGCCAGACAAGGTTGTCTGCCATGGTGAAGAAAGCAGTCAAGCCGGGCACCTCATACATTACAGTATTACTGTGTACAGTTCCACAATTTACAATGCCTTGCTGCTCGCTCCTTGTGCTGGCTGGGTTCTAAGTTCCAGAAATGGTGTCACTGGGTGGAGAACGCTGATGAGCAGTCCTTGCTCAGGTTGCCAGGGAAGGCTGAGCCAGGGAAGGGATGTGGTGCCCACTCAGACACACCTTCCGTCAGCTGGCACACGGAGGGCTGCCTTGCGGCTGGTGTGTGCTGGGGGCCAGGAGCATGGTCTAAACAGATCTAAACTGAGGAGACAGATGATCCAGAAAGGGAGGACAGCCTCAGCTCACTTCAAGGACATGCACCCCAGTCCTGAGGGCCAGGAAGGCCAAGAGGAGCTGGAAGTGATCCTGGAAGGAGAGCCAGTGGGAGAGCTGGGGTGTACAATGGGGTGGGGCAGTGAGGACCCCAGCTGGGAAACGAGCAAGGCTGACGTGGGAGGTCTGTCACACCACGCTGAGCACCTGCCTCAGCTCGATGCCCATGGCGTGTGCACAGGCCGTCTCATCGCGGCTCCCCAGGCTGCAGTGTCCACAGAGGACCGAGCTGGACTCCTTGTGTCGTTACTGCAGGACCAGGTGGACACGCTGACCTTCCAGAGCCAGTCTCTGCGGGACCGAGCCAGGCGCTTCGAGGAGGCTTTGCGGAAAAACACTGAAGAGCAGCTGGAGGTGTGGAGTTTCCCAGGCCTCCAGCACTGCGGGGCTCAGTGGGGCTCCGTTGACTTCACCCCAGGAAGTCCTGTGGCTTCCTCAGCAGTCGTCCCAGGGACAGGGCCTCTGCACTAGTCAGCTACCAAAGCGACAGCTGGTCAGGCCCTCCCGGCTCTTACACATATTCCTGTCAGCACCGCTCCTCAGAGACAGGGCGGCGAGGGGGTCTCCATCTAAATGTTATTCCTGCCACACTGCACACCTGCACACGGCCCCTGCCACGGTGCCCGAGCTCCTGGGACACGCGTGGCCCGGCCAGGACCGCCTCGCCATTGTTCTCTCCAGCTCCCTTAGGCTGGCACGGGGAGGCTCCACTGAGGCCCGCGTTAGTAGGTTGAGCAAGGTTTTGCAGAAGAGCTGGCACAATTCCTCCCCTCTGGTGTACCAGTACAGTTCCATATAAAACACATCACACCCAGTTAAATCTGCATTACAGAGAAGTTAGTAGAGGGATGTCCCTTTCAATACTTGTATTAAATATAATGCTGCTTATTTGAAATTCAAGCTTAACCCACTTTACTATGAGGTTTTTTTTTTTGTTACATCTGGCAACCTCACTCTAACATTTTTCTTTCTAAAATGCCTTTTCTGCTTTTAAAACCACTTTACTCTGTTCCTATGCTGGGCTGGGGCTCTCCAAGGGCACAGGTGGCACCTGGAAACCCCCGCCCCTGCTGAAGCAAGCGACTGTCCAAAGCCAGTGTGGAACTGACTCATTTCACCGCACCAGCTCCCTCTGGGGATGGGCTGGTAGCATCCAGCCATTCCAGCCCCCACCCTCTCCAGTGGTGATGGCTTCTCTCTTCTTTCCCCCAGGGAGCTGGAGTTTTAGTAGCATTCCCAGTGGGACACAGTGGGCATCTTTACCAGGGAGGGCCGTGTGAGCTGATGCTCTCTCGCTCTCCCTCGTGCTCCAGTGCCTACTGGGCAACTGGTTAAAGAAGACTAGCTTCAGGGAAATCCATGACTTCGGTGAGCAGTGGCCTGTGCCAGGACCCGAGAAAATAGCTTGTTACTCTCTGACCCCATAGGTTGCACTGGCTCCCTATCAACACTTGGAAGAAGACATGAAGAGTTTGAAGCATGTATTAGAGATGAAGAATCAGCAAATACACCAGCAGGAAAAGAAGATTATTGAGCTGGAAAAGCTGGTGAGTTGGTCTATTTTCTGGGGAGAGCCTAGCAACCTTACTGTCATCGTTGATGTCAACACTGACACCATTCAGGACGCGGGCCCTTAACCCATTGCTCCCACCTGAGTGGAGAATTCTATCCTTGAGTCTCTAGGCCTTTCTTAGGTAGCCAGGAATCTCAGTGGGGGCCTCATTTTGTACAATTCTGCAGCCTCCATCCCCACCCCATGGCTCTGAAGTGGCTTCCTCACTATCTCTCTCTCCCTCTCTCTTCCTCTCTGAAATCAATAAAAATCTATTTTAAAAAAAGGAAATTATAAGGCAAACAGAAATAAGAAAATTAACATATATTTCTACTACTGTTAACACTTTCCAGAGCTTTTTCTCTGTACACGTGCACATACCCGAGACATTCCCTGCACACGTTCAGTGAGCAAATCTTTAACTTATCATCTCATAACCGATCATCTGGCCTAACAGTTGAAGTTCTCACTGTTCTGAAATATCAATATCCTTGGAGATGGTTATCCTAATCAGGAGCTGGTGGAGACCTCAGTTTTGCATTCAGTTGTCACGTCCCTCTCTTATCTAGCATTGTTCCCCTTTGCAGACACCTCTTTCTGCCCCAGTGCTCATCAGTTGGGAGGTGGCAGACCTGAATGTGAATTTCTGTTACCAGCATCCTGGCTAACACTGGCTACGTGGCACCATTCAACAGCCCTCAGTAGCACAGAGCTTCCCAGAAAGACCATAACGAAGACCACTGGGAGGCTCAGGGAGAGAGCCCTGCCCTCCTGGTCCTGCCTGTAGAACAACCAACATGAGGACAGCAACCCTGCTCCTCCAGGCTGAGCCATCTGCATCCAGTTGTTCAATCACTGACAAGCCTAGAGGGTGATGTGGCTGTTTTTAGCCATGTTTTAGGCATTCATGACTTCTCATTCCAGAAGCAGTTGTGTGTATTGGGGGTGGGGGTGGGGGTGGGGAAACTAATTTAATCACTTCCCACTTCCTCAGAGCAAAGTGGAGGGCTGGGTGAACGTGTCTTGATGAAGAGCAGGGACAGAGGCCCGTTCTTTGGCTCTGACTCATAACCCTTATTCTTGGAGAGGTGAAAGTTTTTCTTAAAGATTAATTACACTAATATAGAATTTGTCACATTCTTTTCAAAAAATAATTTATTTTAAACTTCTTATTAGAATGGAACTGTACTTCAGCTAGGTCTTGGGCCCTGTGAGCCCCTGTGACAGAGAAAATGGTATAAATTGTGGAGCAGTAACAGCACTGGATGCTGTGGTTTTTCTGATAATGTGCCAAGATGGTCTTGTGCTTTGCATTCCTGGCTGCCCATAGTCTCAGAAGGGCAATGTGTCCATGTTTGCATCTCTTCATTCATTTAGGATGTCATAGGGTGCACCCAGCAAGGGAGGGTAGTGCAGTGCAGGGGAGGCCCATGGGACCCGTTAGCCAGACTAGGTCCTGGTGCTGATCACGGCATATCTCTAACAATGGCAATGGCCTGGGGACACTCACTATAAAAATTATATTCTACACAGGATTCCAGTATATACATAGACACACACGTGCATAATATATGTGAAATCAAACTACATATTTAAAATATACATAACTAGCCCTAACCGGTTTGGCTCAGTGGACAGAGCGTCGGCCTGCGGACTCAAGGGTCCCAGGTTCAATTCCAGTCAAGGGCATGTACCTTGGTTGGGGGCACATCCCCAGTGGGGAGTGTGCAGGAGGCAGCTGATCGATGTTTCTCTCTCATCGATGTTTCTAACTCTCTATCCCTCTCCCTTCCTCTCTGTAAAAAATCAATAAAATATATTTAAAAATAAATTAATTAATTAAATATATATATATATATATATATATACTTTTACTATATGCAGCGTATTCTGGTATTTTCTCTTCTTTATTTTGTTTTCAATAAATGCTGACCACATCCCTCTAACCTGATTTTACAACCCACCAGTGCACTACACACTGTAGTTTGCCAACGCACTTCTTGATAATCCTCCAAGGGCACTGGTCTCCTTCCTGTCAGATGGCCCTGCCAGGGGCCTCCTAACACTGCCCCTTTTCCAGGCGGAAAAGAACATTATCCTGGAGGAGAAAATCCAAGTTCTCCAGCAGCAGAACGAGGATCTCAGAGCAAGGATTGACCAGAATACTGTTGTCACAAGGTAGGTAGACCAGGTGTCTAAACCCACAAACCATGTGTCACTCACAAAGTGGCTTTGCTGCTGAGCTTCAGGCTCCTGTTTGTGTCCCAGCCTCCAATTTACCTCACTCCTCTGAGCTATGAGGCTTCCCCGACCGTCGGAAAGCATATGGCAGGAGCCCCGACGCGGCTGGGTGTTGCTCAGGTTTGTTCCCAGGGTGTATTTTGGAGAAGGGCTGCTGGGTGTTCCCAGGGAAAAGGGAACAAGCATGCGAGCCACCCTGTGCTCGGCCAGCTCAGCAGTGCAGACCCGCATCTCCCTTGGCTGCTGAGCTGTCGCCGTGGGCCAGCCTGGCCCTGGCCAGAGGAGAGCGGAGATGGAACGTGCCAGAGAGAAGCCGTGTAGCCAAATGCAGCTGCTCCTGGTGACATCGTCTCTATCTTGGTCCCCTGCTCTGAGGTCCCCAACCTCCAGGGAAGAATGTGGAGATACCACCCCCCCCGTCCCGCGGTCAGTGTGCAGTAAAACAGCCAGTGGGAGGCCATTTTTGTCCATGAGGGCTGAGCCATCACAGAGCTGAAGGGAAGAAACCGATGTGGTGGTGGGACAAGCAGCAATAGTGGTTCAACTGAGATTGTGGGTTAGGGTCCGACTTATCCCCATTGCCTGCAGGCAACCTGTATGGCGAGCTAAGGCCCTGTGGCATGACTGTCCTCTCCCCTGTGCAGACAGCTGTCGGAGGAGAACGCTAACCTGCAGGAGTACGCTGAGAAGGAGGCCCAGGAGAAGAAGAGGTTGAGCCGTACCAACGAAGAGCTGCTCTGGAAGCTCCAAACTGGGGACCCAACCAGCCCAATTAAACTCACCCCCACGTCCCCTGGTTACCGTGGCTCCTCCTCCGGACCCTCCTCACCCGCCAAAGTGGGCACCACGCCCAGATGACAACGCCACGCGGCCCTCGGAGCTGCGGCCCCTCGTGCACCCTGCGCTTCCACCTGGAGGGAGTCTTGACCACGGCCAGCCCCGCGCATGCTCAGGAGCTGCACAGGGCGCCCTCCCGGAGCCCACGGCTCCTCCCTGGACGGGCGCTGAGGGAAGTGCTCACGGTAGTGTCTGATGTGCAAACGTGGGGCCGTAGTTAGAGCCAAAAGAAATTGTTCTTGAGCGATGAACTTTCGCTGCAGAAGTTCAGGTTAGTGACGGATAGTTCAGCGTGGAATCTGTCCTGAATAGCCAGTGTGTGCTGCCCCGACGTGTGTGGACACGTCCATGTACGTATCTGCTCACGCCGTGGCTCTACATTGCATTTTTTTTATCACATGAAGTGCTGACGTATTTTGGTGAAGGTCAGCACTTTTCTAACTTGTGCCTAAGAATACTTGGGAAATGAAAATGCATTTCTATCTAGCTTCCCAGGAATATTTCTACCCAAAATAGAAAATAAAAAAAAAGATACTGGGAAGAAGCGCCTTTCGACCTGCCACCAAGTGGTACTGTATTTTACACAAACACCAGCGACTTGTAAACGGTAACTGCCTTTGGAACAATCAGCTTCTTAGTCAACATGATCTGAAGTCACCACCATTATTCCATTCGCAGGTTTTCATTATGAAGGCTCCTGTCGTGAGTGGCTAAGGGAAAGCAGTGGGAAACCCTGCGGGGTTTAGCAGCTTTTTGGATGTTTCGACATGACAGTGAATCATCTATAGTCTTGTAAACACAAGTTTTGCTTTTTTTCCTAAATGGCATCTTGGAATCTGTCATTCAGCTAATGCACCCTCGGGGAAAACATGGAAGAGCATGCCCTTCTGGAGGGAGGGTGAGGATGACCTTGGAGTTGACCAAGATCATTCGCCCTGCGGCCTCAAGAAGGAAAACTGCTGACAGGACCTATGCCCTGACTAAGCCCAGAGTAGGGAAGCTCTGGCATTCTAGGGGGTTTGCTCTGATCTGATGCTCCAAGTGGTCAACCCACCGATAGGACCCTCAGGCCCCCATTTATAGCAACCTCCCCTTCAGTTCGGTTCACTAACTCAGTCCCATCACTGTGCATTGAGATGGCTCAGGGGTTCTAGCAGGGGCTTCCAGAAACCCAATTCTTCCGTCCTGAGGGACCAATTCCACGCTCAGCTAGACCATCACTTGACCCTCCAGGAATCCAGGTGTATTTTCTGCAGGATCATCGAGCAATTCCACAGCTGACAGTGCTCCATCTTAGACCCAGAAGGTCCTTCCACACAGAGGAGCCCACTGACACTCCAGCCAGTGGTCACTGGCTACTGGACTGGCATCTGTCTCTGAAATGGTAGAATTAGAATGTGAGAGGTATTCCTGTAGTGCTGTGGAAGGTTAGGAGCATGACACCCAACAGGGAAGTAGCTTTAACAATTGATATGATGATAATGATGCTTTTGTTTCCTGTTTGTGACAGAGACCCTGTACTTCCCTCCCTAAGGCCCCTGGAAATTGTCCTGAGCACAGGGAAGTCTTTGAGTATGACCAAGGCAAGTGGACTCAGACAGGGACATCTGTGGTGGGGAAGAGACAGCCCACAGAAGGAAGGGGTCGGCTTGCCCAAAGGCCTGCCTGCTTCGCTCGAATGAAGACAGACCTGGTCTGTGTTCCCTGCCTGAGTCAAGGTTGGGCTTCTGCTTAAGGTCCATCTTGTTTGTAGCAAACCTCCAACAGTATTCGCCCATCCTGGGGACATACGCAGTAGATGCCCATCAAAGAAACATTTCTCCTTCCATGGCTCTGTATGATGCTGTGAGATTGAGTTGGGCCTTCCATTAGAGTAGATTATGCCACGTTCACAAAGTATACAGTATGTCTTCTTTTAGCGGCACCACGTCCAAACACAGTTTCAGCAGTAGCTCAGCTCTCCAAATTAGGAACTACGTCCATAGGGACACCTGCTAAATGCAGTTACACAGCAATACCGATTCCAGTGTTCTGTTAGGAGGTGCTACAGCATGTTAGCCTATTGTGGCCAAGGTGTGGCGGTGATAGCACTAAATAATCCCTCACCAGGTGACAGAACTGGAGCTCTGCCTGACCAGCCCTCACCTTGGGCCCTTGAGCTATTTCCCACATGACCCTGGCCTTGTCTTTCATCGTGAACTCCCATCACCTCTGGCTGTCATCGTGCAACAGGAGGGGTGGCAGCCACTGTGCTCCCTCCTGCCACTCCGCACGCTATTAGGACTCGGACCTCTCAACATGGAAGTCCTGTCATCACGTCCCAGGCTGAGCTGTTTCCACTTACAGACGCTGCAGCTCCACCGCCTCAGACAAACCCATCAGACCTCACCGACCTTTTCTTGGCATTTGGGAGCTGAGTGTGTGCCCTTCCCCACTGCCGGGCCCCCGAGCTGGGGCAGGATTCTGAGAGGGGAGGGGTTGATGGACTGGCACACTGGGTGTGATTGTTTGAATGGGGTCACACATTCCTTACCCGGCCCCTACACTTTCTGTATTGCATATTTGTGTTTGAAGCATATTAAAGTTAATTTGAGGGAGCTCCCATGACACATACTTGATGTTACTCTTGGCCTGACTGGGTCAGGCTTGAGGAAATTTGGGCTGCATCTGTAGCCGCCAGGGAGGTGTTTGGCGGGCTGGATTTTTTCCTGTGTTTTGCCAGGTTCAGCACTAAATCTCCAGACCTCTTGCCCTGATTCAGCAGGTTTGAGGCCCCCACACCCATATTTGCAGGCCAGGATCTCCAGAAGTCTAGCCCTGGCTTTGGGGGGTTCAGTGTCTTTAGAAGGCTGGGTGGGCTGGAGTCAGTGGGAAAGGGACACAAAAGATTGAATGTAATCCCTTTACCATCGATTTCAAATTCAGCCCTAGACAGGATTATGCTTCTACCCCTAATGAAAGTTTGATGTGTCCTAAATCCTACCAGTTCATGCCTGGATGGCCATGGAGCTCTCTCATGAGCAGCAAGGAGGAGCCCTCCTGCTGTGATGGTCATAGTCAGCAGTTCCTTTTCATGCACAACGATCCATCAGGCTTTCTCATGCCAACAGGGGCACAGGAACCTGGACAGCTCTGTGGCGCTCCTTATAATACTCTGTGCAGCCAGCACATTTGTTTCAGCCTGAAAGCACTTGCTCCTCTGTCCTGACCTCCGGTTGGGTTGCAGCCAGCTTGGCCAGCCTGGCCCTGCTTAAGGTTGCAAGGAGGCCCCTAGTTGTCCAGCTCCCTGGGCACATGGGAGTGGTAGGGACTATAGTGAGACTGTAGCAAGTCTGCCGTCCTGAACAGCTGCTGAACAAGAGCACTTTCTCGGATGATAAGTCCCCTTGAGTCACTTCCAGACCTGCAAGGACCACAGAATCCCCAATAAGCCACCAAGCTTCCGGATTATTGATAGTGACTACCTATTTATTGATTCACTTGTCAACCTGTCCCAGCCTGTTAGTGTGTATTGCTGTGTCTTGTGTCCTTCACTTTTATGATAACCACCTTCCATTTCCTTTCCCCCACACGTGAGGTCTCACCTTTACTGAGCAGGAGGCTGACTCAGCCACTGGCATGTGCAGGAAGTGTGGATGTTAGAGCCGCTTCCTCCTGTCTGCAGAGAACTATCCCCTCTCACAGCTGATTCGCAGCAGGCAGAAGAGACCTCTAAAGTCAGCCACTTGGTCACCTCCTCTGTACAAGGAGCCTTGCACAGTCGGCTCTCCCTGTGTGGGACTTGGGTCACTCATCTCAGCGGGAAGGAGCGATGCTCAGGTAGAAACCCAGAAGTGGGTACAGGCACACTGCGGAGATATTCGGATTCAGTTCCAGACTACAATAAAGCAAATATTGCAATAAAGCAAGTTGTAATCTTTTAACTAGTGGAGGGCTTTGCCTTCAATTTGTAAACAATGCAACATCTGTGAGGTGCAATAAATCAAAGCACAAAACAAGGTGTCTCACCTGTTTGCACAGCTGGTGATGCCTCAGAGTATAGGCATCAAACCAGATC
The DNA here is from genome assembly GCA_004026665.1 of Murina feae. Classification (NCBI taxonomy): domain Eukaryota; kingdom Metazoa; phylum Chordata; class Mammalia; order Chiroptera; family Vespertilionidae; genus Murina; species Murina feae. The sequence continues at coordinate 25,723 of PVJC01008533.1, forward strand.
TCTGGGACTGCACAATATTATCATGAATCAGCGTTCTGCCCACTGGAATGTGTGGATCAAATGCTTAAATATACACAAGAAACACCCAAAGTTGTTAAGACAAGGGCAATTAAATCACTTAAGTTTGCTTAATATCTCTTTTAACCACTCTGCTTCTCTCAAACCTCTTAAAAACAAAACAACAGGCTCCATGGTTCGGAGCCAGCCCAGCTCTGTTCTTCCCCCTCCCCCGAGGGGTGGGGGGATAGTTCACGGAGTCTCTGAGGCTCTTCCAGTGAAGACATGGGGGATGGGATGTTACACAGCTCTAAGCTGGGCTCACTCTGCTGCAAATGACCCAGGGTCCCGCCTGGGTGCTGCACGCCAGGGCACCCACTGCATGCGCACAGCTGCTGCGCTCTGGGTGGTGGGTTCCATCTTCCCTGCATCCAGATTAATGTAGCAGGGGGTGCATTCCATGCCCTCTCCAGTGACAGCAGACTACCAGCAGGCACTCAACAAGTGACTTCATTGTGTTTTTAAAAAATGTTTTCTATTTAATGATTTGAGAGAAAGAGAGAAACATTGATCTGTTGTTCCAGTTATGTATGCACTCATTGGTTGCTTCTTGTATGTGCCCTGATCGGGGATCAAACCTGCAACCTTGGTGTATTGGAACGGCACTCAAACAACCTGAGCTACCCCACCAACTTCATTGTTTTACGAAGTAAAATGTTAAACTATCCACGGGAACGTGTAACCCGCACAGCTTCTCCATTTCCCTGCTCCACCTGAGTCCCCTGGGATTAGGTGCTGGCCATGCTGAAACAGGTGGAAGGGCTCAGTTCCTTAGCAAAAGCGCTGCCAGTTTGGTCCCTGAGCCTTTTCTCATAGTGCATCTTTCAATGACTGCATTGATGGGTTGGTGGGCAGGCTTGATTTGCACAAAGGAAACTGTTCCCTTTGAGGAGGGGCCAGCAGTGTTACCTCCATTAGATATTCCAACCCCACTTTGCTCTGGGGGCTGTGCCAGACTGGGCTAGAGTGGTCGGTGTGCGAGGTGGCTGCAATTCCTGGCTGTCACCTGGTGAAGAGCCTTTATAGGATTCCTTGTTACTGCGAATGCCAAGCTGTTGGTGCAGCTCTGGATTCACCAGGAGAGTATCATAACCAAACTGTGCAGGAAGGAGGTGCCTCAGGTGACTCCCAGGGCCTGCAACCTGGATTCTTTCTGAGGCTCAAGGTTTCCCTAAGAAAAGGCTGGAAACCCTGTGGCCGGCCACTAGGTGGCAGTGTGGCACTGCTGGAAGAGGCTTCACCACGTGTTCAGCTCAGGCTGGAGCTTAGCCCGCACTCGCATCCCCTGCCACTATTGTCCTGTCCCAATTCTGGGCTCTCTGGGACACTGACGCCCACTGGTCCTGAAGGCCAGGGACTGGGTTCACTGGAGACCTCTAAGAAGTTGCCCTGGGGGGTGCAATGGTCTCCTGCCTGCCCATGTGCCCAGACACTACACACCCTGGGGACATGTTGGGGACACTTCCACACCGTTGGGTTTGTGTTCCAGTTTACCATCTGGACAACCACCAGGTGACGTGCCTGGTCATCAGTATTTTATTCCCCATGACAAGCCGCCAGCGCCAGGCCCAACAGCAGCTCCTGCCCTTCTCTCTGCTCTCCTGGGTGTCCCCACCCTCCCCCCAGCACTGTCATCAGCAAGATGACATGCAAGTTAGGCCTTGTCTTTCCCAAAACAGATTTCCCCATGTGATCATTGGATCATTGTGTGTCAGTGTCTGAGAGCTAAGATCAATTTGACTGATTTTGCCTCCCTTACAAGAAAATTATCCTTTCTGAAGGGGGAATGGGGACAGATAGATCAAGTATAACAACTACGATCCTCCCCTCCCTCTCCCTGTCCTGCATGTCCTCATCCTCCCTAAGCAATGGTGGGTGTGGAGGGGCATTCTGGTGTGAGGGGTTTAGCTGCACCCCACACCCAAGTCCTTCAGCAAACAAAACCTCTGGGGCCCAAACCCAAGCTAAGTCTGCAGAGTGGGCAGTGGGGAGACAGCGGCAGAGGATCATAAATGATGGCTCTAGGGCAGTGGTTCTCAACCTTCTTAATGCTGCGACCCTTTAATACAGCTCCTCATGTTGTGGTGACCTGCAACCATAAAATCACTTTCGTTGCTACTTCATAACTGTAATGTTGCTACTGTTATGAATCGTAATGTAAATATCTGATATGCAGGATGTAGTTAGGCGACTCCTGTGAAAGGGTCGTTCGACCCCCAAAGGGGTCGCGACCCACAGGTTGAAAACCGCTGCTCTAGCGGTTCCGGGATCTGGGTTTCCCAGCTTATTGTTGGAATAAGGATTTCCATCCAATGGCTGAAGGAGGCGGTAGAACACCAGCCTATGGGGAGGCAGGAAGATACTAAAGCAAAGCGCATGATCTGGAACTCTCTGTGGGGCACTGTCACTCTTGGGGACCTGGCCGCATGATCTGGAACTCTCTGTGGGGCACTGTCACTCTTGGGGACCTAGCCAAAAGCTGCTAGAATTCTTCAGATGGACACCGTGCACATTGAAGCTTTAGACAGAATTTATTAGAATTTGCAGAAGCATGAGATAATGTACCACAAAACAGTTTGATTTTACAACATAAAGTACAGTAAGAAGTTGTTGATGCGCAGCGTTGTCAACAAAAATGGGATGCAGAGTTTCACATTTTTAAAAAGTGATGGACAACATCGGTGCTCATTCTTAAAGTGAAAACAGGAGGGACCAGCAGAGACCAACCTGATTTGCAGCTAGCGTTAAAATCTAACTCTAGTATCATAATTGTAAGAACACTATTAGAAAAATAGAGCATCAAACAAAAAAAATATTTTACAATTTACATAATAAACAAAACTCATTTAATAATGGCTCCACATTCAATAGAAGAAAATGTTCACTGGAGAAACCACAGCTCTTCGGGTTTGGTAATAAGCCAGCCCTCATGGGGATCATCACCCTTGGTGCTCCTTACACCCAGGGATGTTGAAAGGCACAACTTAAACAGGAAACTTACTTTAAATATATATTATAGCTTCTCAAATAGGAGAATAAGTTCTCAAATTAAAAAGTTTGTCATCAAGAAACACAAGATCATACCTTGTTTACTAAATTAGCAAAGACTAAGTGCATCTCCCTAGCCCTGCTTCCTGAGCCTGCGGACACTCTCACACCCTGAGAAAATCGCCTGGACCTCACAGCCAAGGGCGTCCATCTCAAGCTCCACATCCGGAGAACGATCCAGGACGGCTGCTTGATCACTGCGCCTGAGACCCGTGGTCAGTCCATGTCCCCTTGAAAGAGAGCGCTACTTCAGCAAGCAATGGGCACAGAGACTCTGGAGCATAAAGATGAAGATGAACGTCAGTTGACATTTTTTGGCCTAATTTTCAGGCATCATAATGAGGATGAAATACAGAGCTTCTTACGCCACTGGATGGTAATGAAGCATTTCATTACCAAAAAAAGTCCAGGAGAGTCTGACAAAATCTACATCTCCTCTCCCCAAGGAACCTTAAGTACAATACTCTCCTTAGGATGGTAAACAGATGCAGTTTAGATTATACATATTTAGTTCCATTTAAGGGAACTAACCAGTTCCACAAATACACATCACACACCTTCGCCCAGCAGAGTGGATGTGCCCACAAACACTCCCTCTCCATCCATCCTGGAACACGCTGGTCATGGGGCCTGTCGTCATGGTGATGGCTTGCACTAGATGCGTAATAGTGGAGCATTCAAATCAGAAAAGACAGGTTCTGGTACAAAGCTAAGCAGAGGTCTCCAAAATGCCAGTGAGCTCACCTAATGGGCAGGGCCTCCGTGAGGTATGCCCACACTCACCCAAGGAACCCAGCCTCCCACTCTGACCTCATAGGTCTGTCTCCAATGTTAGAGGCCATCCTGTTGGGATAGCAAAACCTAGTCAATTCAGATTGCCTTAGTGGTGGGAGTGAAGGGGACACCTGACAGAATCCACCTTCCCACCCCCGCATGTGCAGCAGAACCAATTCAGTGGTCAAGGATCAGGCAGGGCCAGGCGCCTCAACTAAGTGTGAACGCAGGCCTTGCGGCAGGTGCAGAGAGGGCAGTGTGTCAGGGCCTTGGCAGCTGGGGCGGGAACACACAGTAAGGGGCAGACCTGTGGTGTCTAGAACACTCATCAGCACATGGGCCCAGGTGGCTGATTGCCTGAGAACTCAATGGAATAAAACCAAAGGTGGGCCAGATGTGAGGGGCTCTGACAAGTCGTTCCAAAACAGCCTGGAAACGATGGCTCTATCATTATTCCTTCTTGGTTTGGAAAAACAAATCGAGCTCAGAGTCGGGGTGAGGGAGTGTGAGCTGATGAGGCAGGGTGGGGCATGTGCAGAGGCCAAGGGTCTCCCTTCTGGAAGGTCCCAGAGGCCCGCTTGGAAACCTCTTCACCCTCCCTCTTCAGTAGAGGCTCTGGGTCTCCAATTTGCTCCTGTGTTGAGTTTTCAGGCCCTGGAAACATGCTGATGGGAATTCAGAGGCAGGAAGGGTTACTTACTCATCACAAAGGGTCTTTCCCTCCTCAGCATCTGGGGCTGGGGCACAGATGAGTAGACACAACATCCCCAGAGGGTGTCCCCAGATGTGTGAAATTTCTGTGTTGGAAAATACTGGCTGAGCGGCAAAACTGACAATCCTATTCTTGTTTGGTGGGAGGGGCACTTTTTGTGGATTCTTTTTGCCTGTGTGTGTGTGTGTGTGTGTATTTCAGGGGAAAGATGAAGGGGGTTTTAAGTCTATTCACATTGAGAGGTTAGCCCCAATACCATCCTACATCATGGCCCTCAGACACGGAAGAGAACAAACTACTCTCAGCAAGAGTGCAGGGACCACATGCGCTGTGTCGGAGTCACCCTCGGGGCCCTGCCCTACACTGGGGCTCTGCCTGCAGGGAGGGTGAGGGGGTCTCCTTAGCCTGGGCCCCGTGCCTTCTGTGAGCAGGTTTGGCTCTGGGCTGTGGAAGGAGGGGCCACACCTGGCCTGTCGGAGGTTCTCGTCCGTGAGACATTGCGGGAGAAATGCACCTTTTCAGTTTGCAGAACGATGGGTGTTGCTAGTGAAAAGCTCGAGTGTAATCATAGTCTGTCGGGCACTGTCTTTCATGGAAATTTCAGCCAGAAAGAGAAATTTTTAAAAAAAATTCTCTTTTAGACACACTTCCCTCCAGTTCTTCATGTGGAAAAATAGCCACATGGAACAAACAGCTCATAGGCCCCAAAAAAACAGCAGACAACCAAACCCAAACAAAATAAATTAATATTTATCAAAATAGTTTACAGCACCAGTCTACATAAATTTAAATATCTTTCTTTGGAATCCAAGCTTTGAACTCTTGGGGTCACCCACCTGGGGCCTGACCAATGGCCCTGCCCCGCAGGCTGACTGCCCAGACGTCCTCCAGGGGCCAGCCTAGCCATCTGGCTGTTTCACAAACTCTCAAACTTTTCTCTAAGAATATTCTGGGGCAGGACAAAAGACAAGTGCTATCAACTTACGGGCTTTTTTCTACCAGATTTGTGCCAAAGGCCAGGGGGGAAGAAATGGGAAAATAAGCTTTGAAAGCAGCATTTACATGTTCTATGTTGTGTGAAATGTCTGTCTCCCTCTACCTCCGTCAACAAGGGTCTCCTGTGGATGGGACTGGTGTTTGCTTTCTCCAGCTTCTGCCTGTGAGTGCCGCAGAGAGCTGCTCATTGTGGAGGCGTATGGAGCAGGGGGTCGGGCCAGGTTACAAACCTCTATACAAACCCAGGGCATTCGGACGACAGGTACACCAGAGGGACAGCAGTACATCCCAACTGTTCAGAATGCGGGCTCCACACTCTGAACACTACACGGGTGGCACAGACTAATCATTTGGCCATTTTCCAAGTTAATGTTAAGCACCAACTTGTTTGGTGGAGTGATTCAGAGACACTGACAGGAGGACTCAGTGTGATTACACTTGAGAGAGGGGCCAACGAGATCGTGGCCGGGGCCGTAAGTGTGGGGAGGAACGGTCACCATCACCCCAGAACAAGTGGACACCTGACCTGGGAACCTTACAAGACGCCAAACACCGGCCCGCAAGCATCAGAGGACAGGGTTCAGTGAGCGGCGGAGACCCACAGAAAAGGGAGTCACGAACGCCGCTAATTTGAGGCCGATCCTCCATACACAGTGTCACATTCCAGTTGCTCAGGACACAGAGCAGCAGTGAGATGCCAGAGCAGCAAGAACAGGATGGGCCCGGCGGGAATGTGGCTGAAGGTGGTCCCCCGTGCATATGCGTTCTGGAGCGCAGCCGGCCCCCCAGCCCTGCCTCCCTCCCACAGTGGCACTCCCTTCTGCTTGTCTGCCCAGCATCACCTGCCCTGGGTCCAGGGCGGAGTGGGCTGGGGTCTGTCAAGGTGGCAAAGTAGAGAAGGGGTCACAGTCCTAAGACCCCTTCTGGAAGCAACTCAGAGGGCAGGGCCAGAAAAAGAAAATCAGTCTTTGTTTTTTCTTTTGGAGCAAGCTGTCCTTTGGCTCAGGAGTGACCTGTGGAGGCATACTGTTTTGTGGTACTCATCGTGGACTGTTCCGGGCTGAGCAGGGAGATGGCTACTATGAGTCTGGAGTAGCCGCATTTTCAATACCAGAACGGTGCCTGGGGACAGAAGGTCTCCATCCTGCTCGGGGCCACAGCAGCACGGCAGGAGGAGCTGCCTTCTTCGTTCAGAGGGAAGTTAGGAGATGCAGGGGCCAGCCACAGCCAAGTGGCCCTGGAAGGCAGCTGTCAGAAGTAACCGGCCTGGTGAGCCTGTCCCGGAGCAAGACGGGGCAGGCCCTGCGAGATGTGGGCTGAGACTGCAGTCCAGGCAGTGCACCTCCTGCTGCTCCGGGGCCTTGTGGTTGTGGGTGGGTCCTACTGCATTGGTGGAGACAGCGAGGTGCTTCTGGGTGCTCCGTGGCATCCCTCAAGGCTGCTGTCACCTCCGGTGGGTGAGGCTGTGCGTCATTTGCAGTGGTCCAAACTGCCATCAGCAGTCTTCGCTTGTTTAGTGACCAGGGATGCCTCCTCGCTGTGCCACAGCCCATAGCCAAAGTAGATGGCAAAGCCTGCAGGCCAAGAGCAGAGAGCAGTGAACAGAGCAGACAGCGCAGCCCGGGGCCTAGCAAAGCCTCGCCACGCTGCCTGCTCTGAGCTGAGCACCACCCCCTCTACACTTTACTCTTAAAGAAACAACACAACTCTCCAAACAGGTCCAGCAAAGGCGACCCTCTGGAGAGTGTCATACCAAGGAGGCTCCTGAGCAGGGGGAGCTGCTCAGTTGGGGGCCCCTGGGAGGGACATTGATCCCTCAGTTTCATCCACTGACCACCTGATTGGGGGGCTTGTGGCCACCAGAGGGACAAGACGGACACTGCAGAAGCTGTGCTTCTCCCTGCCAGGGGTGGATCTCCGTGCCGTCCGCACAGTGCCGGCTGCTCGTGTTCTCTGTGTAAGTGACTCCCACTGCAGGAGGCATTTGGGTCACCTGGGAATGTGTGCACCATGCGAATCAGTCTGGTCCAGAGATCATCTGTGATTCTAACTACTGTCCAGAGACTGTGACCCAGGTGGCCCTGGGGCCACTCTTTTGCTGGTGACAAAGGAGAGTGGTCCTTAAAGGAAGGACTCAACTCAGCTACCACAAGTACAGGAAGTAGGTAATGCCTGGAAGCCAGGCGCTTACAGAGGGATGCTCAGAAGCAGTCCCTGCACCTCTGGCAGGAAGTAAGCGCCTGGCTCTGCAGTCTCAAGGAATGGCCACAGAGGGCTGAGCGCACACTGAGCCAGCTCTCCCAGAATGATTCTACAGGAGGTGCCTGTCCAGCTAAACACAGGCTAGACTCTGAGGGGAGTGAGGGCTACAGAGAATGGGTAGCAAAGTACCACCCTGGAGATGGCGCAGCAGCAGCCGTCTACCCAAATGTGTGGCCCCAGGACCGGGAGGTTTAACAGAACCTGGTCCCTGGTCCTGAGATTCCTGGACACGGAGGGACATGGAGGGACACAGATCAAGGCCAGCCGCCCTTCATCAGCACTTAGACTGGACACTGAGGAAGAAACCTGATCCATCTCCTGCTACCCCCAGAAGCAGAGGCCCAGAGAGAGGCCAAGCCACGGTCAGTCCCAGACAGGACCAGCAGCCACAAGGTGACACCCAAGCCCCTCCAGGCCCTGCCAGTGTCCACTGCCCATGAAAAGACGTGAGGTCCCAACTTTCCCACTTAGGGGGAAAAGGACAGGTGCTTTATTGACAGCAGGCTCATGCTCATAGCCTTGCTCTTGTTAACCTCAAGCTCTTGCCTCATAACCTAACTACTTCAGGCAAGAGGTTATTAAAAAATGAAAAGTGCCTGAAAAGGAGGGAAGGACCCACAACCTACGGGAGCTCCTGTTAGCGGAGAGGAAACCATTGACTCCCTGTGTTTCTACTGTGTTTTGAAATCTGAACTGAGGAGGTTCAAAGACATTAGCCATCTGCCAAGTAAGCAGCAGGGACACGAGTGAGGAGCAGGGGTGGGAGGTCTCAGGAGACCCTGGAATGTGGGGCATACCTATCAACATCCACACCGCAAACCGAACCCAGGTGCCTTGGTCCAGCTGCATCATGAGATAGACATTCACGAAGATGCTCAGCACGGGAAGGACTGGCAGGAAAGGCACCTGCGAAGACACAAGGCAGCAGCGTCAGTCCTGGCAGCAGAGAGAGGAGCGGGCACCTGTTTGCATCATTTAACAGAACTACCTAGAAAACATCCTGCACCTGACGCTGACATGGACCTCGGAGATTTGCATGAGCTACCATCTTTATATCGGGAAGAGGAAGTGAGTGCCAGTCCTAGCCCTGCACCTCAATTCCTCCAACGTAAATACACTCCCATGCAGGCAAACCTAACAGGTCTAAGCAACTAATTGCCAAAGAAAGTGCTATTATTTTCCACTCCTACTATGTTCCCATTAAAGCAGGGGCTAGAAGAAGGATTCCACTTTACCTCTAAGGTTGAACTATTCCATTATTTGTAAAATATAAAAGTGCACCCCCAAGGCTTGGTGATGATATACAATCCACCTGGATGGCATTTGTGAGAAGCCCCTCTGGGTGAGGTAGAGCTACACCACTGAGAGCTAGGGTCAGGTCCTCACCAGGCACTGTCTGTGCCCATGGCTCATGTTCCCCTGACGCTGGCCAGGAAGCACCTCCCGCCAAACACCCACACCTGGGAGAGCCCGTGCGGGGTCTGTCCCATCGGGCAGCTCCCTGCAGAAGCACAGGCAGAGCTGCTTACCTTAAACGAGAGCTTGGTCTTGCTCTCGGGCTGTCTCCAGATGATGACCGTGACTATTGAGCAGAGGATGGCAGAGATGATGAGCATGAAGATGGCCCACAACTCCACATTTGTCAGGGCCTTCTTCCCAAGCACAGTCACGATGCAGAAGATGATGATAAGAATTGCTGAAGACAGAGAGAGAGAAAGAGAGAGAGAGAGGAAGAGAGATGCATCTCAACTGTTTCTCAAGTTCCCATGATATCCTCAGCTCTCCCCAAAACCTACGGAGAGGGAGGCTCCATTTCTGTAGGCATCACCTGCAATGAGGACAGAATAACCGATAGCACAGTCCATCCAGCAGCAGGACTTCTGACACCCACCCCCATACCCAGCGACAAGAAACCATGCAATGCCAACAAGCAGGACCCCAGACACATTCCAAGGAAGGGCAGGCTCTTTCTTACCTATGAGGCTGGTTGAAATGTTCACGATTAGCCCAGAGAATTTGGAGGGCTCCATGTTTGGGGGTGAAAGTACAGTTTTCAAAGAAAACTTTTCTGCTTCTGGTAAAAAGCCTGTCTGGGAATCGCTGGTGCTCACCAATTCATTCTGGTCTACTTGATCCAGGTCATCGGTAGTTCGGGCCATCTGGTATACCATGTTAGGTTGCTCTGGCTGATACCTGCAGACAAATGTGACCAGCATGTTTTCACTAAGCAAAAGAACAAGCAAAATTTCAAGTTCTTAGTAAGCCTTTACAGGTAAGTTTCCCAGGACACAAGGCATCAAATGGGAAAAAGATGGCCAGAATGAGGTCTTCTATGGCAAAGTGGAAACAGAGGGGACCTGGGTCTCGCCTTCTGGCAACAGCCGTCTTTGATGTCTCTGTTTTGAGACAACTTGACCTCCACCATAAACCAGCCCAGAGAAATGTCCTGAGATGGTTTCTCTGGCTCTGAGAGTAGCACTAGCCCTTGGTAACGTAAGATATTAGGCCACTTCCAACAAAATCAGCCTGCAGGAAACTAAATGCGCAGACAGAAATAGGAAGCAATAACATCAGGACCCTATTGGGTGCACAGAGCTGGAGAAACATGTCTGCAGGCTGTAAGTGGTAGTAAACTAGTTTTCGCTGATCCTATACCATCACCACCAAGGCTCAACCCAGGTTTTACATACATTAGATGCTGAGCACAAGAGAAACGGGATCAGTGGCCTTGTAAGTACAAATGCCTAGAAAGAAATATGGAGGCTCCTGCCAGGTGACCATCATTAAGAGTATCCATGAGTACATGTCCTCATGATGAATGCCACCTTGGGCCATTTCTGGGACTTGGGAAGCAGAGCCTTGTCCTTCCAGAACAAATAAAAATTGGCACCAGGAGGTATGCTTTGAGGGGGTGCCCTGGAGTAGCTGCTTTAGTATCACCAGAACCTGGAAAGTCTTCCTGAACATCAACCTCAGCCATCCCACACCATATAATGGGACTCCTTTCTCCAGCAGCATGCAATGAAACATCGCAATAACCTGAGTTTTGAAGGTCATCACAGTGACCTAAGTTTTATTGGATTCTCCCAACTCTCATCAGGGCCAGTCTCCAGTCTACTCTGTCCCAAGAAGCTGGACCACATAGAAATCATCACCAAAGTCTTCAAAAAAGCTGATCCCAAGACCCAGGCCCAGCAGCTTGGCTGAGAACCTGTCTCTATCCTCCCAACATCCAGCCAGAAAAATGAGGGCACATGACAGAAGGAGGTGAGGCCACCCCTGAATCTTTTCATGGATATTCTGTATAAGCAGGCTCTCAACCACCACATCCCCACCCTCTCCTGGGAAGTTCCCAAAGGAGTTATCAACAACCTAACATTTGCACTGTATGAACCCATAATTTGAACTGTTAAGAGGCTAGGAGGGTTCATGTGCATTTCTGTCATGGGACCCAGAAAAGCCATACGTACCGTAAGACCAACACACAGGCAGCCACCAAAGAGTAAGCCAGGAGAGTGCCGATGGACATGAGATCCACCAAGTCCTTCAGGTCAAAGAGGAAGGCCATCACAGCTGGGGAGACAAACATCAGGATCCATGGATGGCCCTCTACACATACTGACATCCAGAACCAAACCAGCACCCACCTTAATCAGAGCATACAGAGGTGCTTCTTTTTCTTGCCCCCCAACCCCAGGCCCTTCCGTGGAAAGATGCTTAAAGGAAGAAAAGCTCAGGATTAAATCATGTACACAGTCCTCAACAGATGGTAACTTTACAAGCTACCCCTGCACTACAGATGGAGAAACTGAAATTCAGACAAGGTTGGGAGAGTTACGTAAGGTCACATAGCTAGATGGAAGTCAAAATTTAAACTAGGTTCTTGAGATTCCAAGTCCAGTGTTTCTTCTTCTATATTATGCTAACTCACAGACAAATCATGTACATCTATCCACTTACCCATTCATCATTCATCCATCCATCCATCCACCCATCTATCATGAATCCATCCATCAGCCATCCAATCTATCCATCATCCAGGCATCTACCCATCCATCATCCACCCAACACTCGTTAAACATGGTATACACCGTTGAAGAGGTAAGAACAGTCTCTGGTATATCATCCAAGACATATGCATCTGTCAGCAACAATGATGAGGAGGTGGATGAGGCTCCTGACCCAGACAGTTGAGCATGGAGAGCAATGTTATTCCCAAACCATCTTAAGCCCTTCACCATGACCACACTTTAAAAAAACAACACATGCATGCTTATTTGAAAATCCTCTGTACTTTTTGTGAGAATGTGTATGTGTATTTACACACGTAGAGAGGTTGTTTCCCATTTAAACAATAACTTGGCTAGGTCTATTTTGGGGTATTTTCAAATCATTCACAATTGAGACAAGTTAAAACATAACACAAAACCATTGCTTTTCCACAAATACTTCCCAAGCTCCTATAAATCACTGCAGCTAAAACAAATTTAAATTGTGAATAAATAGTAAGATTTAGGAGCAAAGAGGACTTCCAGATAAATAGAACAGTGACCTACTATGCACACCACAAGCACCTGCATTCCCACGCAGAGAAATTGACATAAGCTTCTTTAATGTGAGGTGATTTTAGAAAACCTAATACTTATTTACACTCTCACCAAAAAAAAAAAAAAAGTTTAGTGAATGTACTTTATAGTCACTATAATGATGATAGTTTCATCTCCCTTAATCAGCACAGGAAGGAAATTAAGGCTAGTCTTTAATATAATCAAATTACATGTAAATAATGAAAAAGTTTTCATGGTTTCCAATGCCTTAATCCCTTAAATATATTGGTTGTATTCTGACATGTGGTGTCCCTTAACCTGACCACCGTGATCACTCTAAAAAATGTATTACAGCCCTGGCCAGTGTGCTCAATGGTTGGAGCATCACACTGAAGGGTCAAGAGCACATACCTGGGTTACATATTTAATCCCCAGCCCCAGTTAGGGCAAGTGCAGGAAGTAAAAATCAATGTCTCTCTCTCTCTCTCTCCCTCTCTCATTCTCTCTCCCTTCTCCCCCCAACCTCCTCCCCTCCCTTCCATTCTCTCTAAAAATCAATGGAAAAAATATCCTTGAGTGAGGATTAACAAAAAACAAAACAAATAAAAAAGAAATGTAGAATTAGAGGACAAATTTAATAAATAATAAAAAGCTAGCTTTCTTCCATTATGTAAAGCTAATCCACAAAATGAAGCATACTTTGCTAAGGGCATAAATACTACTAATAATAACTCATTCATTTAAGATGATAAGATGTCCTACCAGTGGCCATTTGACAAGTCCCTATGGCACAAATTGGCCTGTGTCACGTGTCTAATTTACCAAATGACCTGATGCTCTCCTCGCACCCTGGAAGGGGCCAGCCTCTTTGGCATAAAAACAAACCAGGAACCAAGAGGCAGATCTAAGATCTACACTATGGGTCTGCACTCTGCCTTCACCTCTCTGTGCCTCCACTTCCACCTCTGTACAATGGGATCACACTACCTTTCCTGCTGTGAAATGCAGTCCAGTCATTAAAGGAGGGAATGTACACAACAAACAGCATACAGTGCAAATAAATTGCAGCCCCGACTTCCCTCCCCGCCCTGCCATTCCTTAATCTGGGGCCTCTAGATCATCACATAGGCTCAAAGTGCCGGGGACTGAACCTGCAACCCCGCTAATGTGCCCTGAGCAAGAACTGAGCCCGCCACCCCTTGGTGCATGGGACACAGCTCCAACCAACTGAGCCACACCGGCCAGGACAAAGTGGCACATTTTATACAACACTAATCATAAGGGATCCTCGTTTCCCAGGGAATTCACAGGCTAAGATACAAGGACACTAAATTTCTAGTATAACAAACTCTCACTTGGCTTGTAAATACAAGATGTCATCTTACACTCAGAAAAGGAGAAGACTAATGGCTTTGAGGGACCATGTGTATCCTAAGCTCGGGCCAATGAGGGATAATATAACAGAAGAATTCAAAGTTATTGGGAATTCCATCACATCCTCTGGAGCACTGGCCTCTGCCTTGCGTTGGAAGGGCAGTTACCTTGCAATAAACCAGGTCTAAGGCTAGAAAACAAAAGTTACAATTTCTCACAGACCACAGTACAATCCAGGATGTTTCCCTAGGGAACAAGAATGACTCAACTACTGAAATATTAGCGTGTGAAATTAGTTCCAGTTCTTACCAGCGATGGCACCTGAGGTTAACGTGGCGATTACTGGTGTTTTGGTCCTATTGTTGATTTTGGCCAAAAATTTAAATAGCAGTCCATCTTCAGCCATGGCATAGATAACCCGAGGCATGGGAAACATGGAGCCCAACAGGCTAGATGAAGAAAGGCATCAGTTAGAGGAGCTTCCCAGGAACCAAAGCACCAGGATCTGACGAGGCCCAGTTGACCTGAGGAGTAGCAGCCCTGGACTCTCACCAGGACTGCCGCCAACAAGCTCAGAATTCCATACGCCAACCCCAGAAAAAGCACTACTCTGAGTACATATAAGTCTAAGAATAGGAAAAACCTAACAAACCAGCACAAACTAGTCATTGTTTTTCTGGAAGTGAAATTTTACATTTATTCCTACAGTTATTTCCAGCTGAATCAAACAGAAAATAAAAGCATCCGAGTATTCATGAGGATGTCTCTATGGTAAATCAACATTTACAAACAGTAAATGTTCACATGGGCTAATAGGAAATACAAGGGGCAGCACGCCTCTCATTAAAAGGCACTCACTCCCTTTTTCAAGGTTACCTCCATGTTACGGCCAAACTGAGGCCAAAATGCAGTGTTCAAAGAGCTGGCCTAGTCCAGTGGCCAAAGCTGGGGACAGCAAGACAGTCCCTTGCTGAGCAGATGATGTAAACAAGTGGGCCTTTGGGTTCTTCATGAAGATCAGGAACACGAATGACTCTTGGGTGATTAATAGCAACGAGGAGAAGCCAGAGACTCAGGGTTGGGGCACTGGCTCCATTTCCAGGGAAAAGAGTAACCTGAACAACAAACCTGCGTGTCCACCTTTACCTGGCCTGACATCAACCCCAGAACCTGAGAATCCTCACCTGGTAGACAAAGCACAGAGGGAGCCGATGGCCACCGCATACTTGGCGCCATCCCAGCCCACGTGCTTGAAGGCCTCAGGCAGGGGGCTATCCTTGTCCAGGCAGAAGTATGGCATCATGAGTGTGAGGGCAGCCGACACCCCAAAATAGGCAATGAAGCAAATCAGGAGGGAGGCGACGATGCCCACGGGGATGGCCTTCTGGGGGTTCTTGACTTCTTCACCTAGAAGCAGCCAGGAGAGACAATCACAAACCACGAGGCCCCAGGCCTGTCAGTATCCAGGGCGTCTGTGCCACCACAAATGCCTCCCTGGGCTCAGGAAACATGGAGTGGCCCTCTGCAACACAGACCAGATGAGCCCTAGATGGTGTTCTCGGCCTTTGCATCATGGTTCCGCCAAGGAAAAGTCTTGTTTCCTTTGGCAGGGAGGTTTGGGAGGTCCAATGGAGCCTAGACTATTCGATTCGCCAGGATGACACTATTCTTAATGGCTTCGCTTCTCCCGGATGATGCACAGATATGAAGTCAGGCTGTAGCCCTATCTGTCATTATCCCATTCTTGTAGAAGGGTTAGTCACATTCAGGATGCAGTTTCCTGCCAAGAACTGCGACCTGGGACTTGGGAAAGTGATAAGGGCAGGAAAGATCAGCAGGAAGCTGCAATCTCCACATTACTCAGGTGTGGAAGCTTGGTGACTGGCACAAGCCCACAGAAAGGAAAATAGTGACCCATGGGTAACATTAGGCTGGCCTGTCTGGGGAGCTGGAGGGCGGGGCATGGGCTCCCAAAAGCGAGCGAGCGGGCATACCTGTGGTGGCGATGCAGTCAAAGCCCACGAAGGCATAGAAGCAGGTCGCTGCTCCTGACAGGACACCAGAGAACCCAAAGGGCATGAACCCACCAATACCAGGATCCCCTTCTTTCGTTTCACTAGGAAAAAAAAAGAGCCACAGCAAAAATCACACCACAAGCTTCATGGTCCCAAAGAGAAGCCATTGTAAACGGCCACCACCTGACTTATGACCCCTGCTCCAGGCCCTCAGGCCATGACGCCAACCACTGCGTCTGACTCTGTGGGCAACAGGCCTCCGCTTGGTGTGGCCCAGACCACAATGGTGCACACTATGTCCTTTCCAGAAGCCTCTTCTAAATACAGACGTGGGGTGGGGATGGAATATAGGGACTGTGACGGTATCCTCAGGAAAGAGGAGAGACTAACAAATGCAGTCTCTCCCCCAGATGTAGGAATAAAGAGCGAATGTCTCTGTATGCGCCAGTAACTCAGGTCTCAGAACAAGCATTTCCAAAGACACTGAGGTTTGAAAACTGCTCAATTGCAGTCAACAGAACAATGTTTCCCACGCACACACAGTAAGTGGCTGGGATGCTTCAGGTGGAGGCTGGTGCCTAGCACAGCTGGGCTCATGGGTGGGGATCAGTTGTTTGCTGAAGTAAAGAATTCAAAGTCAAGCACATTTTGTGAACCCCAAAGTCCTTAGAGATCCAGAAAACAGTCCCAATGGATCAAAACCTGTGACTCTAAAGTAAACACTCCGTCTAAGCTTCAACAGTGGGTGTTCAGCCCTTGCCGGGACTCGCCTGGGCGGCATTCTCCAACATCAGTCTACCACTGGCCCTGCCTCTCACTCGTAAGCCTCAGCCCCCTGAAGAGCAGCCCCGCTCCTCCTTCCCTCTGAGAAATGCAGCCCAGCCCTCCCCTGTGGCCACATTTTCCACTTGGCTGCAGGCTTCCCGTCACTTACCACAGAGGCAAGGATGGTCACACCTCCCCACTACCCCTCCTCCCAGACCATGTCACCTCCTAACATGAGAACAGGAATAAAAGAATATTCCAACTCTATAAGCACTGATGCATTGAGGTTGAGTTAGCAACTCATTTTGGCAATTTTGCTTTCAGTTGGATTTACCAATGAGCTAATGAAATAAACAGATCATTAGGACCCAATTACTTTCCAATGGGGATTAACTTTTACTGATTCCTCTGGGATAATTACATTTCTCAGTTCCAGAAGCTGCCATGGAGCCACTGGATGTGCAGCTTGAAGACCCTAATTGTGGGACTTACAGTGGTTCAGTAGCAACCCGGGGAAACCCCAAGAAATGCACAAGTGATAGGTGTGGGAAAATTGTCACCAGACTGAAACGGAAGCTTGTCATCTACTGAAATGAACGGCCAACCCTGGCACTAAAAAGGCAGCCCAGGACAGGTAAGTCAGCAAAGTGTGGTCCACAGTCCACACCGCAGCCGCTCCCATGGGCTCTGTGAATCACAAGGAACGTGGACACCCTGGTGAGCGGACTTCTACAATCACAGCACTGTGTGGTGGGAACTGCCTCTTAACCCACACACGATGAAGCCCCTCCACACTACATGGGGTTTTTTGGGTAATGCTTTAGAACTTCAGAGAGACAAACTATTTCACGGAAGACTGTGTGGCCATTGTCAGAAATACAAATCTACAGCTAGTTAAAAAAAGAAAAAGGAAAACTCTTACAGATTTAATAAAATAAGCAAGCAAGCCATGTCCCTGTCCCACTGCACTCTACTTCTTAAAGTGGCTGACTCGCTGCCCTCCATGGTGTGTCCCAGGGCTGGAGGCAGATGTAGCTGAAGGGTCTCACAAAGGACCAAGGACTGGGCTACAAATGCCACTTTGGGAGACCAGCAGAGTTCATTGTTGCTAGGACATTCAGGGTGAAGATGATTGATGAAAGTAAACACCATCAGCTGGGATGGATAACCTCTTCCTAAAAACCATAAAATTTAATCTTGATTGACAACTAGGAAACATTTAATTCCTGACCTGTAAGCAACCAGTAAGACAGGCACCCAAGGTTTTCAAAGTTAACTGTTTCTTCAAAGTTAACTGAGTTGGCTTTACTCCACCCTAAGTGAATGGGCACCGAGAAATTTGGCATAAATGTGACTCAGGAATGTTTGGGAATATATATTAAAAGTCCCCATTTCTCTGTAATAGGGTTTAGCCCCCAAAAGACTAAAAGGCTCTTTTTATTTGAACTATTAACCATATAATATTAGAGTTAATGAAGTTTCATGAATTTAATTCAATAATTTCCTATTGGTGTCTGGTCATGAACTAGTCACACATCAATGCCTGCCCATTAATCAGGCAACTGGGCACCTAGCCCTTAACAACCAGCAACCAAGTTGGCATGTGACCATTCAGACCCCCACCCCCAGTGTCTCAGCCTCCCTTGCAGCTACATGTGGCTGACTACTGGAGTCTACAGGGGAATGGGGGCAGAAGGAGCGTGTGTCTCCAGGATCTGTCCTTAAAAGCACTGGGAACATTCTGCTCCACACCTGTTCCCTTTCTGGGATAGCTAGATCATGCCAGCACCCACAGCCTAGCTCCAACCAGGCAGGTAAGGACAGCATCCTTAGAGATGACAGAACAACCAGGTGAGCCACAACCTGGGTCCCTGAAAGCCTATATACAGCCTCACTGGCCAGTCAACTGAATTGCTCATTCCAGGACGTGAGACATCATTTTAAACCTACCACAATTTAGAAGAATCTCTAGCTGAGCAGTTTAACCTTTAGCAGTAATTAAAACAGACTCATGGGCAAAATCACACTCCCTGTTCTCTATCATCCCAGGACCCTAAGTTTCACCCAAAAATCTGACAAAAAAGGTACACTATGAATATTTGGCTTTTGTGAGCCCGCCTATCACCTGCCTCTAACCCTGAGTGTCCTGAGCCAGAGACAGGTCAGGGGGTTGGGGCCATGGCTTTTTAGGGCTGATACAACCTAAGTCAAGTATGGGAGAAAGAGATAGTTAGAATCACAGTTTGCTACTTTAGTAATTCTGAAAAAACTTTGATAAAAGTTCCACATATTTCTTTTTCCGGGTTATTAAACATTTTGAAATAAAGTGGTATCACCATGGTATTGCAGAGAAAAATCTTTTCTGATCACAAAACTCAGAAGAAAGTCATGAAACAGAATAAGAGAAAGAAGGGATTACTTAGTGAGTCTGACAGTGATTTTCAACTGTGTACATGATGGAATTAGAATGAAGACTCTGGTTTCACCATGAGCGTCCATGTCTAGTTGAGGGGAATAAAATTTATTTTAAACCAATAAAACACCCTCACCTATGTCACTACAAAAAAAATTAGTAAAATGTTCAAATTCAAATCACATTATTGAAAAAAAGACTCGTATGGTTCCAGTCAGTTCCATCCCCCACATACACCACTGCCACTTGCCGAGGGACGGGCAGAGGGAGCAACTCACTTGTTGGAGCACAGGTGACCAGACTTGTTGTGCAAATACTCCTCAGTGAACTGCCAGTTTTTAAGCGATCCTTTCACAAAGCCTGACACCACGATGAAGCCGAGGACCAGAACGTTGACACAAGTGAATATTTTGTTGACCATGGCTGACTCTTTCACACCAACAGTTAGAAGTCCTGAAAATGTGGATACACAGGAAACACGGAGCATTAACCTCATACCAGGCAAACCCTTCCTGGAATAGGGGTGAGAATGAGGGCGATGACTTAAGAAGAACCCACATGACATCAAATTCTAAAGATTTTTGTGAGTCTCTGGGGTTGGGGCTGAATCCGTGATCTTTCTAGAGGCAGTGACCAAGACGTTTAACAATGCTATGAGGATGCTATCCAGGGAGCACCAGGGCTGCGAGATGGGGACATCAAGCCCCCCAGGAGATGAAGTGAGCGCCTCTCCCTGAACCCTCCCCTTCATTAAAGTAGTTTACTGAGAACCACCCTCAGGAGCAGAATTCTAGTTTCTCCAAGAAGGAGACACTTTGCTCAGTTTCTTGGTAGAATTGAGTTTTTCAGATCTAGAAATTATTCAGATTGCCTTGTGGATGTTAGCAAAATCAGCAATGACAGTGTCTGTGATTGAGGAACCGACACCCCGTAAGCACTAGTCCAGACTAGCTCTAGCTTGTAAACTCACATTAAAAAACACACCAGGTGATAAAAATGCCCGGGAACCACATGACAACGCAGGACCACCTTGGGGTAAAGATGCCACCTGGTGAGTTCTGTGCAAACTGTCAGCAAGAAAAGAGGCATGAAAAAGTACCCAGTGAACACACGACACAATTTATGATTTGAAATCGCTGCTCTGCATCGTGTCTTTTATACAACCTATATAATAAAAAGCTAATATGCAAATTGACCAAATTGAAGAACAGCCAGTCCACTATAATGCACACTGACCCCCAGGGGGTAGACACTCAATGCAGGAGCTGCCCCCTGGGGGGTCAGTGTGCTCCCATGGGAGGAGTGCCATTAAGCCAGAAGCCAGGCTCATGGCTGGCGAGTGTAGCAGCGGAGGCAGAAGTCTCTCCCACCTCCACGGCAGCACTAAGGATGTCCGACTGATGGTTTAGGACATCCCTCGAGGTCTCCCAGACTGCAAGAGGGTGCAGGATGGGCTGAAAGAATCCCCACCGACCAAGTGCACGAATTTTTTGCACCAGGCCTCTAGTTCTACAATAAAAGAGGCTCTATAATAAAACATAACATACTGAATTCTGAAATGCAGACATTGGAAGAGAATCCAATGATTCATCACAGGGAACACACCCACTCTGCTGTATCTTTCCTTTTGTGTCCCTCCCACTCGTGTTTATGAAAATCTGAGTAGTGCAAACTTAATTTCTGATACATGTTCCTACCACTGGACCAGAAATACTGCTGAGTCTGGACTGTGCAAAGTGATTTCAATTACATAGTGGGCAAAATTAGATGGGTTGTTTTTAAAACCCTTGCAAGGTTTTCTAACCACAAAAGAGAATTTATCTGCATTTCATCAACTTAATGTTTATGTCAGCAAAACCCCCACCCTAGAGGCTGAAACACAGATACATGTAAGAAGAGGCTGCTATCAGCTATTGGCAAGCACTATCAGGCATTTTTAAACTTTGTATCCACAACTTTGTCATAAAGCTTATTTGCTTAAAGCAGCGGTTCTCAACCTGTGGGTCACCACTCCTTTGGCAGTTGAACAACCCTTTCACAGGGGTCGCCTAAGACCATCCTGCATACCAATTATTTACCAATTATGATTCATAACAGTAGCAACCTTACAGTTATGAAGTAGCAATGAAAAGAATTTTTTTGTTGGGTCACAACATAAGGAACTGTATTTAAAGGGCCAGAAGGTTGAGAACCACTGGCTTAAAGAGTGTTTTGACCACCAGTAGGTGTAAAACCAACAGAGACTTCTCTGACATCCCAGTCGCCTATTAGTGTTCCAGACAGATCTCATGCCTGCATCTCAACCTGGCTGATGAACACCAACTTTCCTTCCGAAATCGTCATCACGGGGTCAACAGTGAATTCCTGAGTCACTTGCACAAAAAAAGCCTGAAGTACTAAAAAAATGTTACTTGCCCTAACTGGTTTGGCTCAGTGGACAGAGCATCAGCCTACAGACCCAAGGGTCCCAGGTTCAATTCCGGTCAAGGGCATGTACCTTGGTTGTGGGCACATCCCCATTAGGGGTGTGTAAGAGGCAGCTGATTGATGTTTCTCTCTCATCAATATTTCTAACTATCCCTCTCCCTTCCTCCCTGTAAAAAAATCATTAAAATATATATTTTTTAAAAAATGTTACTCAATAATCACATAAACACCCGAGGTTCTCCGTTAGCTAAATGGCACATAACTCGGCAGCTATTAAATAGGTCAGCCCTACTGTGAATCTACCATAAGTCATTCAGACAAAAAAGATGCTTGTATTAATTAC
This sequence comes from Murina feae, assembly GCA_004026665.1. NCBI lineage: Eukaryota > Metazoa > Chordata > Mammalia > Chiroptera > Vespertilionidae > Murina > Murina feae. Next base: position 47,456 of record PVJC01008533.1, read on the forward strand.
AAAAAGAAAATGGGGGTGGGGGGGAAGGAGGAGAAAAAGAAGAAAACCTGGTCTTTCTAGAGACCCCCAGTAGGAACTTGACTTCTTGGACCCCTGCCTCAACCTGATGGCTCTCTCACGGTATGGGTATACCTGTTAAGATGAGAATTATGATCACAGCAAAGATGTCTGGGTTTGTGGCCAGCACTCCAGGGGCGTTCAGAGCCATGTGTGTCCGAGAGAACTCCCCAATGGGTTTGCCAATCAGCTCATCAAACGTTGCACTCCAGGCTCTTGCCACACTTGAGGTACCTGTCACAAAACAACACACATCAGAGGAACGTGAAAGAAAGCAATTAACAAAGTATTTCTCATTAAGCTGGACGTTTACAGCATCCATGCGGGACCTCAGATAGTGCATGGGACTCTGCAGCAGGCAGACCTCAGCAAGGACACTCAGAAGAGGGTCAACCAGTGAAGTGAAAAGTTCAAGGAAGCATCTAGGGCCTGGGAGGAGAATGCATTTTCTGTAGCTGCCAATACACACATGTATACATGAGTTTCAAATATATAACTACACTAGGGGCCCGGTGCACAAAAATTTGTGCACTCGGGGTGGAGGGAGTCCCTCAGCCCTGCCTGTGCCCTCTCACAGTCTGGGACCCCTCAGTGGATGTCCTATGATGGCCCCAGTCTGCCAGGCGCCTTCTGTGTGTGTGTGTGTGTGTGATCACTGGGGACCTGCCCCCAGCCGCATCTGAGGCTCGGAGCAGTCCTCCTGTGTGTGTCTACCTGCTGGGGGCCTGCCCCCAGGCACACTGTGGAGGCTTGGAGCAGGCACCCCCTCTATGTTGATCTCTCAGACTCTTGCCCTCCCCAGCATGTTGTTCTCTTTTTTGAGTGTGGCCAGGGCTGGGTGCGGCCTGCCTC